>JBBPBT010001345.1:555083-606761 GCA_037974875.1 Cicer bijugum | reverse complement strand
GTGTGTTTGTGTCACTGGATGAACATTTAGGTCATTTTCGACCTCCCTAGGCTTAATCTTGTCCAATTAGGGATTTAAACCAATCTTATGCATCCAATATGTGTGTTTGTGTCATAGTATGAACATTTAGGTCGTTTTCGTCCTTCCTAGGCTTATTCTTGTTCAATTAGGGTTTTTAACCAATCTTATGCGTCCAATTAGTTTGTTTGTGTCATAGGTTGAACATTTAGGTCATTTTCGTCCTCACAAGGCTTAATCTTGACCAATTAGGATTTTTAACCAATCTTGTGTATCAAATAAGTTCGTTTGTGTCACTGGATGAACATTTAGGTCATTTTCGTCCTCCCTGGGCTTAATCTTGTCCAATTAGAGTTTTTAACCAATCTTGTGCATCCAATAAGTTCGTTTGTGTCATTGGATGAACATTTTGGTAATTTTGGTCCTCCCAAGGCTTATTCTTGCCCAATTAGGGTTTTTAACCAATCTTCTGCATCCAATAATATCGTTTGTGTCATTGGATGTACATTTAGGTCATTTTCGTCCTCCCTAGGCTTAATCTTGTCCAATTAGGATTTTTAACCATTCTTGTACATCCAATAGGTGTGTTTGTGTCATTGGATGAACATTTAGGTCATTTTCGTCCTCCCTAGGCTTATTGTTGTCCGATAAGGGTTTTTAACCAATCTTGTGCCTCGAATAACTTTGTTTGTGTTCTTGGTTGGACATTTAGGTCATTTTCCTCCTCCCCACACTTAATCTTGTCCAATTAGGGTTTTAAACCAATCTTGTGCATCCAATAGGTGTGTTAGTGTCATTGGATGAACATTTAGGTCATTTTCGTCCTCCCTAGGCTGATTCTTGTCCAATTAGGGTTTTTAATCAATCTTGTGCATCCAATAGGTGTGTTTCTGTCATTGGATGAACATTTAGGTCATTTCCGTCCTCCCTAGGCTTATTCTTGTCCAATTAGGGGATTTAACAAATCTTGTGCATCCAATAAATTTGTTTGTGTCATTGGATGAATATTTAGGTCATTTTCTCCCTCCCTAATCTTAATCTTGTCCAATTAGGGTTTTTAACCAATCTTGTGCATCTAATAGGTCCGTTTGTCTCATTGGATGAACATTTTGGTCATTTTCGTCATCCCTAGGCTTATTCTTGTGCAATTAGGGTTTTTAACCAATCTTGTGCATCCAGTATGTGTGTTTGTGTCATTTGATGAGCATTTAGGTCATTTTCGTCCTCCCTATGCTTATTCTTGTCAAATTAGGGTTTTTAACCAATCTTGTGCATCCAATAGGTGTGTTTGTGTCATTGGTTGACCATTTAGGTTATTTTCGTCCTCCTTATGCTTAATATTTTCCATTTTAGGTTTTTAACCAATCTTGTGCTTCCAGAGGTGTGTTTGTGTCATTGGATGAACATTTAGGTCATTTTCGTCCTCCCTAGGCTTATTCATGTCCAATTAGGGTTTTTAACCAATCTTGTGTCATCGAATAAGTTCATTTGTGTCTTTGGATGAATATTTTGGTTATTTTCTTCCTCCCTGCACTTAATCTTGTCCAATTAGGGTTTTTAACCAATCTTGGGCAACAAATAGGTCTGTTTGTGTCATTGGATGAGCATTTAGGACATTTTCGTCCTCCCTAGGCTTATTCTTGTCCAATCAGGGTATTTAACCAATCATGTGCATCCAATAGGTGTGTATGTGTCATTGGATGGACAATTAGGTCATTTTCGTCTTCCCTAGGGTTATTTTTGTCCAATTAGGGTTTTTAACCAATCTTGTGCATCAAATAGGTGTGTTTGTGTCATTGGATGAATATTGAGGTCATTTTGGTCCTCCCTAGGCTTATTTTTGTCCAATTAGGGTTTTTAACCAATCTTGTGCATCAAATAAGTTCGTTTGTGTCATTGGATGAACATTTACGTCATTTACGTCCTACCTACACTTAATCTTGTCCTATTAGGGTTTTTAACCAATCTTCGGAATCCAATAGGTGTGTTTGTGTCGTTGGATGAACATTTAGGTCATCTTCGTCCTCCCTTGGCTTATTCTTGTGCAACTAGGGGTTTTAACCAATCTTGTGCATCTAATAGGTGTGTTTGTGTCATTAGATGAACATTTAGGACATTTTCGTCCTCGCTACACTTAATCTTGTCAAATTTGGGTTTTTAACCAGTCTTGTGCATCCAATAGGTTTGTTTGTGTCATTGGATGATCATTTAGGTCATTTTCGTCCTCCCTAGGTTTAATCTTGTCCAATTATGGTTTTTAACAAATCTTATGCATCCAATAGGTGTGTTTGTGCCATTGGATGAACATTTAGGTCATTTTATTCCTCCCTAGGCTTATTCTTGAGCAATTTGGGTTTTTAACCAATCTTGTGCATCGAATAAGTTCGTTTGTGACATTGGATGAACATTTTGGTCATTTTTGTCCTCCCAACACTTATTCTTGTCCAGTTAGGGTTTTTAACCATTCTTGTGCATCTAATAAGTTTGTTTGTGTCATTGGATGAACATTTAGGTCATTTTCGTCCTCCCTTGGCATATTCTTGTCCAATTATGGTTTTTAACCAATTTTGTGCATCCAATAAGTGTGTTTGTGTCATTGGATGAACATTTAGGTCATTTTCCTCCTCCCTACACTTTATCTTGTCCTATTAAGGTTTTTAACCAATCTTGTGCATACAATAAGTGTGTTTGTGTCATTGGATGATCATTTAGATCATTTTCGACCTCCCTTGGCTTATTCTTGTGCAAAAAGGGTTTTTAACCAATCATGTGCATCTAATAAGTTCGTTTGTGTCATTGGATGAACATTTAAGTCATTTTCGTCCTCGCTACACTTAATCTTGTCCAATTTGGGTTTTTAACAAATCTTGTGCCTCCAATAGGTGTTTTTGTGTCATTTAATGAACATTTCAGTCATTGAATTAACATTTAAGTCATTTTCGTCCTCCCTAGGCTAATTCATGTCCAATTAGGGTTTTTAACCAATCTTGTGTCATCGAATAAGTTCATTTGTGTCATTGGATGAACATTTTGGTTATTTTCTTCCTCCTTACACTTAATCTTGTCCAATTGGGGTTTTTAACCAATCTTGGGCATCCAATAGGTGTGTTTGTTTCATTGGATGAACTTTTAGGTCATTTTCGTCCTCCCTAGGTTTATTCTTGTCCAGTTAGGGTTTTTAACCAATCTTGTGCATCAAATAGGTGTGTTTGTTTCATTGGATTAACATTTAGGTCATTTTCGTCCTCCCTAGGCTTATTTTTGTCCAATTATGGTTTTTAACCAATCTTGTGCATCGAATAAGTTCGTTTGTGTAATTGGACGAACATTTAGGTCATTTTCGTCCTCGTTAAGCTTTATCTTGTCCAATTAGGGTTTTTAACAAATCTTCTGCATCCAATAGGTGTCATTGTGTCATT
This sequence comes from Cicer bijugum, assembly GCA_037974875.1. Lineage (NCBI taxonomy): Eukaryota > Viridiplantae > Streptophyta > Magnoliopsida > Fabales > Fabaceae > Cicer > Cicer bijugum. The sequence goes on along the minus strand of JBBPBT010001345.1, from coordinate 603,324 downwards.
GGATGAATATTTAGGTCATTTTCGTCGTCCCTAGGCTTATTCTAGTCCAATTAGGGAGTTTTAACCAATCTTGTGCATCCAATAGGTGTGTTTGTGTCATTGGATGAACATTTTGGTCATTTTCGTCCTCCCTTGGCTTATTATTGTCCAATTAGGGTGTTTAACCAATCTTGTGCATCCAATAGGTGTGTGTGTGTCATTGGATGAACATTTAGGTCATTTTCTTCCTCCCTAGGCTTATTCTTGAGCAATTAGGGTTTTTAACCAATCTTGTGCATCAAATAAGTTCGTTTGTGACATTGGATGAACATTTAGGTCATTTTCGTCTTCGCTACCCTTATTCTTGTCCAATTAGGGTTTTTAACCAATCTTGTGCATCCAATAGGTGTGTTTGTGTCCTTAAATGAACATTTACGTTGTTTTGGTCCTCCCTAGACTTATTCTTGTCCAATTAAAGTTTTTAACCAATATTGTGCATCCAATAGGTGTGTCTGTGTCATTGGATGAACATTTAGGTCATTTTCGTCCTCCCTAGCCTTATTCTTATCCAATTAAAGTTTTTAACCAATCTTGTGCATCGAATAAGTTCGTTTGTGTCATTGGATGAACATTTTTGACATTTTCGTCCTCTCAACACTTAATCTTGTCCAATTAGGGTTTTCAACCAATCTTGTGCATCCAATAGGTGTGTTTGTGTCATTGGATTAACATTGAGGTCATTTTCGTCCTCCCAAGGCTTATTCTTGTCCAATTAAAGTTTTTAACAAATCTTGTGCATCGAATAAGTTCGTTTGTGTCATTGGATTAACATTTAGGTCATTTTCGTCCTCCCTAGGCTTATTTTTGTCCAATTAGGGTTTTTAACCAATCTTATGCATCCAAAAGGTGTGTTTGTGTCATTGGAAGAATATTTAGGTCATTTTCTTACTCCCTAGGCTTATTCTTGAGCAATTAGGGTTTTTAACCAATCTTGAGCATCGAATAAGTTCGTTTGTGACATTGGATGAACATTTTGGTCATTTTCGTCCTCCTTAAGCTTTATCTTGTCCAATTAGGATTTTTAACAAATCTTGTGCATCCAATAGGTGTGATTGTGTCATTGGATGAATATTTAAGTCATTTTCGTCGTCCCTAGGCTTATTCAAGTGCAAGTAGGGAATTTTAACCAATCTTGTGCATCCAATACGTGTGAATGTGTCATTGGATGAACATTTTGGTCATTTTCGTCCTCCCTTGGCTTATTATTGTCCAATTAGGGTGTTTAACCAATCTGGTGCATCAAATAGGTGTGTTTGGGTCATTGGATGAACATTTAGGTCATTTTCGTCCTCCCTAGGCTTATTCTTGTCCAATTAGGATTTTTAACCAATCTTGTGCATCCAATAGGTGTGTTTGTGTCATTGGATGAACATTTAGGTCATTTTTGTCCTCCCTTGGCTTATTATTGTCCAATTCAGGTTTTTAACCAATCTTGTGGATGGAATAAGTTCGTTTGTGTCATTGGATGAACATTTAGGTCATTTTCGACCACCCTACACTTTATCTTGACCAATTAGGGTGTTTAACCAATTTTGTGCATCAAATAGGTGTGTTTGTGTCATTGGATGAACTTTTAGGTCATTTTCGTCCTCCCTAGGCTTATTCTTGTGCAATAAAGGTTTTTAACCAATCTTGTGCATCAAATATGTTCGTTTGTATCATTGGATGAACATTTTGGTCATTTTTGTCCACCTAACACTTAATCTTGTCCAATTAGGGTTTTTAACCAATCTTGTGCATCCAATAGGTGTGTTTGTTTCATTGGATGGACATTGAGGTCATTTTCGTCCTCCCTAGGTTTATTCTTGTCCAATTTAAGTTTTTAACTAATCTTGTGCATCGAATAAATTCGTTTGTTTCATTGGATGAACATTTAGGTCATTTTCGTCCTCCCTACACTTAATCTTGTCCAATTAGGGTGTTTAACCAATCTTGTGCGTCCAATAGGTGTGTTTGTGACATTGGATGAACATTTAGGTCATTTTCGTCCTCCATAGGCTTATTCATGTCCAATTAGGGTTTTTAACCAATCTTGTGTCATCGAATAAGTTCGTTTGTGTCATTGGATGAACATTTAGGTTATTTTCTTCCTCCCTACACTAAATCTTGTCCAATTGGGGTTTTTAACCAATCTTGGGCATCCAATAGGTGTGTTTGTGTAATTGGATGAACTTTTAGGTCATTTTCGTCCTCCCTAGGTTTATTCTTGTCCAATTAGGGTTTTTAACCAATCTTGTGCATCAAATAGGTGTGTTTGTTTCATTGGATTAACATTTAGGTCATTTTCGTCCTCCCTAGGCTTATTTTTGTCCAATTATGGTTTTTAACCAATCTTGTGCATCGAATAAGTTCGTTTGTGTAATTGGACGAACATTTAGGTCATTTTCGTCCTCCTTAAGCTTTATCTTGTCCAATTAGGGTTTTTAACAAATCTTCTGCATCCAATAGGTGTCATTGTGTCATTGGATGAATATTTAGGTCATTTTCGTCGTCCCTAGGCTTATTCTAGTCCAATTAGGGAATTTTAACCAATCTTGTGCATCCAATAGGTGTGTTTGTGTCATTGGATGAACATTTTGGTCATTTTCGTCCTCCCTTGGCTTATTATTGTCCAATTAGGGTGTTTAACCAATCTTGTGCATCCAATAGGTGTGTGTGTGTCATTGGATGAACATTTAGGTCATTTTCTTCCTCCCTAGGCTTATTCTTGAGCAATTAGGGTTTTTAACCAATCTTGTGCATCAAATAAGTTCGTTTGTGACATTGGATGAACATTTAGGTCATTTTCGTCTTCGCTACACTTATTCTTGTCCAATTAGGGTTTTTAACCAATCTTGTGCATCCAATAGGTGTGTTTGTGTCCTTAAATGAACATTTACGTTGTTTTGGTCCTCCCTAGACTTATTCTTGTCCAATTAAAGTTTTTAACCAATCATGTGCATCGAATAAGTTCGTTTGTGTCATTGGATGAACATTTAGGTCATTTTCGTCCTCTCAACACTTAATCTTGTCCAATTAGGGTTTTTAACCAATCTTGTGCATCCAATAGGTGTGTTTGTGTCATTGGATTAACATTAAGGTCATTTTCGTCCTCCCAAGGCTTATTCCTGTCCAATTAAAGTTTTTAACAAATCTTGTGCATCGAATAAGTTCGTTTGTGTCATTGGATGTACATTTAGGTCATTTTCGTCCACCCTACACTTTATCTTGACCAATTAGGGTGTTTAACCAATCTTGTGCATCAAATAGGTGTGTTTGTGTCATTGGATGAACATTTAGGTCATTTTCGTCCTGCCTTGGCTTATTATGGTCCAATTAAGGTTTTTAAACTAACATTTAGTGCATCCAATAGGTGTGTCATTTACGTCATTTTCGTCCTCCCTCGGCTTATTCTTGTCCAATTAGAGTTTTTAACCAATCTTGTGCATCTAATAGGTGTGTTTGTGTCATTGGATGAACATTTAGGTCATTTTCGTCTTCCCTAGGCTTATTCTTGTGCAATAAAGGTTTTTAACCAATCTTGTGCATCAAATAAGTTCGTTTGTATCATTGGATGAACATTTTGGTCATTTTTGTCCACCCAACACTTAATCTTGTCCAATTAGGGTTTTTAACCAATCTTGTGCATCCAATAAGTGTGTTTGTATCATCGGATGGACATTGAGGTCATTTTCGTCCTCCCTAGGTTTATTCTTGTCCAATTTAAGTATTTAACTAATCTTGTGCATCGAATAAGTTCGTTTGTTTCATTGGATGAACATTTAGGTTATTTTCGTCCTCCCTACACTTAATCTTGGCCAATTATGGTGTTTAACCAATCTTGTGCGTCCAATAGGTGTGTTTGTGACATTGGATGAACATTTAGGTCATTTTCGTCCTCCCTAGGCTTATTCTTGTCCAATTAGGGTATTTAACTAATCTTGTGCATCGAATAAGTTCGTTTGTGTCATTGGATGAACATTTAGGTCATTTTCGACCACCCTACACTTTATCTTGACCAATTAGGGTGTTTAACCAATCTTGTGCATCAAATAGGTGTGTTTGTGTCATTGGATGAACTTTTAGGTCATTTTCGTCCTCCCTAGGCTTATTCTTGTCCAATTAGGGTTTTTAACCAATCTTGTGCATCAAATAGGTGTGTTTGTGTCATTGGATTAACATTTAGGTCATTTTCGTCCTCCCTAGGCTTATTTTTGTCCAATTAGGGTTTTTAACCAATCTTATGCATCCAATAGGTGTGTTTGTGTCATTGGAAGAATATTTAGGTCATTTTCTTACTCCCTTGGCTTATTCTTGAGCAATTAGGGTTTTTAACCAATCTTGTGCATCGAATAAGTTCGTTTGTGTAATTGGATGAACATTTAGGTCATTTTCGTCCTCCTTAAGCTTTATCTTGTCCAATTAGGGTTTTTAACAAATCTTGTGCATCCAATAGGTGTGATTGTGTCATTGGATGAATATTTAGGTCATTTTCGCCGTCCCTAGGCTTATTCTAGTCCAATTAGGGAATTTTAACCAATCTTGTGCATCCAATAGGTGTGTTTGTGTCATTGGATGACCATTTTGGTCATTTTCGTCCTCCCTTGGCTAATTATTATCCAATTATGGTTTTTAACCAATCTTGTGCATCCAATAGTTGTGTGTGTGTCATTGGATGAACATTTAGGTAATTTTCTTCCTTCCTATGCTTATCCTTGAGCAATTAGGGTATTTAACCAATCTTGTGTACAAATAAGTTCGTTTGTGACATTGGATGAACGTTTAGGTCATTTTCGTCTTCGCTACACTGATTCTTGTGCATCCAATAGGTGTGTTTGTGTTCTTAAATGAACATTTACGTCATTTTGGTCCTCCCTAGACTTATTCTTGTGCAATTAAAGTTTTTAACCAATCTTATGCATCCAATAAGTGCGTTTGTGTCAATGGATGAACATTTAGGTCATTTTCGTCTTCCCTAGGCTTATTCTTGTGCATAAAGGTTTTTAACCAATCTTGTGCATCGAATAAGTTCGTTTGTGTCATTGGATGAACATTTTGGTCATTTTCCTCCACCCAACACTTAATTTTGTCCAATTAGGATTTTTAACCAATCTTGTGCACCCAATAGGTGTGTTTGTGTCATTGGATGGTCATTGAGGTCTTTTTCGTCCTCCCTAGGCTTATTCTTTTGCAATTAGGGTTTTTAACCAATCTTAAGCATCCATTAGGTGTGTTTGTGTCATTAGATGAACATTTAGGCCATTTTCGTCCTCCCTTCGCTTGTATTTGTCCAATTAGGGTTTTTAACCTATCTTGTGCATCAAATAGGTGTGTTTGTGTCATTGGATGAACATTTAGGTCATTTTCGTCCTCACTAGGCTTATTCTTGAGCAATTAGGGTTTTTAACCAATCTTGTGCATCAAATAAGTTCGTTTGTGTCATTGGATAAACATTTACGTCATTTACGTCCTGCCTACACTTAATCTTGTCCTATTAGGGTTTTTAACCAATCTTGTGCATCCAATAGGTGTGTTTGTGTCAGTGAATGAACATATAAGTAATTTTCGACCTCCCTAGGCTTATTCTTCTCCAATTAGGGATTCTAACCAATCTTGTGCATCGAATATGTTCGTTTGTGTCATTTGATGAAGATTTAGGTCATTTTCGTCCTCCCTAAACTTAATCTTGTCCAATTAGGAATTTTAACCAATCTTGTGCATCCAATAGGTGTGTTTGTGTCATTGGATGAACATTTAGGTCATTTACGTCCAACCGAGACTTATTCTTGTCCAATTTAGGTTTTTAACCAATCTTGTGCATCTAATAAGTTTGTTTGTGTCATTGGATGAACATTTAGGTCATTTTCGTCCTCCCTTGGCATATTCTTGTCCAATTATGGTTTTTAACCAATTTTGTGCATCCAATAAGTGTGTTTGTGTCATTGGATGAACATTTAGGTCATTTTCGTCCTCCCTAGACTTATTCTTGTGCAATTAAGGTTTTTAACCTATCTTGTGCATCCAATAGGTGTGTTTGTGTCATTGGTTCAACATTTAGGTCATTTTCGTCCTCGCTACACTTCATCTTGTCCAATTTGGGTTTTTAACTAGTCTTGTGCATCCAATAGGTGTGTTTGTGTCATTGAATGAACATTTAAGTCATTGAATGAACATTCAAGTCATTGAACGAACATTTAAGTCATTTTGGTCCTCCCTAGGCTTATTCTTGTCCAATTAGGGTTTTTAACCAATCTTGTGCATCAAATAAGTTCGTTTGTGTCATTGGATGAACATTTACGTCATTTACGTCCTGCCTACACTTAATCTTGTCCTATTAGGGTTTTTAACCAATCTTGGGAATCCAATAGGTGTGTTTGTGTCGTTGGATGAACATTTAGGTCATCTTCGTCCTCCCTAGACTTAATCTTGTCCAATTTGGGTTTTTAACCAATCTTAGGCATCCAATAGGTGTGTTTGTGACATTGGATGAACATTTAGGTCATTTTCGTCCTCCGTAAGCTTTATCTTGTGCAATTTGGGTTTTTAACCAATCTAGTGCATCCAATAGGTATGTTTGTGTCATTGGAATAACAATTAGGTCATTTACGTCTTCCCTAGGCTTATTTTTGTCCAATTAGGGTTTTTAACCAATCTTGTGCATCCAATAGGTGTGTTTGGGTCATTGGCCAAACATTTAGGTCATTTTCGTCCTCCCTAGGCTTATTCTTGAGCAATTAGGGTTTTTAACCAATCTTGTGCATCGAATAAGTTCGTTTGTGTCATGGGAGGAACATTTAGGTCATTTTCGTCCTGCCTACACTTAATCTTTTCCTATTCGGGTTTTTAACCAATCTTGTGCATCCAATAGGTGTGTTTGTGTCACTGAATGAACATATAAGTCATTTTTGACCTCCCTTGTCTTATTCTTCTCCAACTAGGGATTCTAACCAATCTTGTGCATCAAATAAGTTCGTTTGTGTCATCGGATGAACATTTAGATCATTTTCGTCATGCCTACACTTAATCTTGTCCTATTAGGGTTTTTAACCAATCTTGTGCATCCAATAGGTGTGTTTGTGTCATTGAATGAACATATAAATCATTTTCGACTTCCCTAGGCCTATTCTTCTCCAATTAGGGGTTCTAACCAATCTTGTGCATCGAATAAGTTTGTTTGTGTCATTGGATGGACATTTAGGTCATTTACGTCCTCCCTACACTTAATCTTGTCCAATTAGGGTTTTTTTTTTTAGCAATCTTGCGCATGCAATAAGTGTGGTTATGTCTTTGGATGAACATTTAGGTCATTTTCTTCCTTCCTACACTTAATCTTGTCCAATTAGGGTTTTTAACAAATCTTGGGAATCCAATAGGTGTGTGTGTGTCGTTGGATGAACATTTAGGTCATCTTCGTCCTCCCTAGGCTTATTCTTGTGCAACTACGGGTTTTAACCAATCTTGTGCATCTAATAGGTGTGTTTGAGTCATTGGATGAGCATTTAGGACATTTTCGTCCTCGCTACACTTAATCTTGTCAAATTTGGGTTTTTAATCAGTCTTGTGCATCCAATAGGTTTGTTTGTGTCATTGGATGAACATCTAGGTCATTTTCGTCCTCCCTAGGTTTAATCTTGTCCAATTATGGTTTTTAACAAATCTTATGCATCCAATAGGTGTGTTTGTGCCATTGGATGAACATTTAGGTCATTTTATTCCTCCCTAGGCTTATTCTTGAGCAATTTGGGTTTTTAACCAATCTTGTGCGTCGAATAAGTTCGTTTGTGACATTGGATGAACATTTTCGTCATTTTCGTCCTCCCAACACTTAATCTTGTCCAATTAGGGTTTTTAACCAATCTTGTGCATCCAATAGGTGTGTTTGTGTCATTGGAAGAACATTGAGGTCATTTTCGTCCTCCCTAGGCTTATTCTTGTCCAATTAAAGTTTTTAACTAATCTTTTGCATGGAATAAGTTCGTTTGTGTCATTGGATGAACATTTAGGTCATTTTCCTCCTCCCTACACTTTATCTTGTCCAATTAAGGTTTTTAACCAATCTTGTGCATCCAATAAGTGTGTTTGTGTCATTGGATGAACATTTAGATCATTTTCGACCTCCCTTGGCTTATTCTTGTGCAAAAAGGGTTCTTAACCAATCATCTGCATCTAATAAGTTCGTTTGTGTCATTGGATGAACATTTAAGTCATTTTCGTACTCGCTACACTTAATCTTGTCCAATTTGGGTTTTTAACAAATCTTGTGCCTCCAATAGGTGTTTTTGTGTCATTTAATAAACGTTTCAGTCATTGAATGAACATTTAAGTCATTTTCATCCTCCCTAGGCTTATTAATGTCCAATTAGGGTTTTTAACCAATCTTGTGTCATCGAATAAGTTTGTTTGTGTCATTGGATGAACATTTAGGTTATTTTCATCATCCCTACACTTAATCTTGTCCAATTGGGGTTTTTAAGCAATCTTGTGCATCAAATAGGTGTGTTTGTGTCATTGGATTAACATTTAGGTCATTTTCGTCCTCCCTAGGCTTATTTTTGTCCAATTAGGGTTTTTAACCAATCTTATGCATCCAATAGGTGTGTTTGTGTCATTGGAAGAATATTTAGGTCATTTCCTTACTCCCTAGGCTTATTCTTGAGCAATTAGGGATTTAACCAATCTTGTGCATCGAATAAGTTCGTTTTTGAAATTGGATGAACATTTAGGTCATTTTCGTCCTCCTTAAGCTTTATCTTGTCCAATAGGTGTGATTGTGTCAATGGATGAATTTAGGTCATTTTCGTCGTCCCTAGGCTTATTCTAGTCCAATTAGGGAATTTTAACCAATCTTGTGCATCCAATAGGTGTGTTTGTGTCATTGGATGAACATTTTGGTCATTTTCGTCCTCCCTTGGCTTATTATTCTCAAATTAGGGTGTTTAACCAATCTTGTGCATCCAATAGGTGTGTGTGTGTCGTTGGGTGAACATTTAGGTCATTTTCTTCCTCCCTAGGCTTATTCTTGAGCAATTAGGGTTTTTAGCCAATCTTGTGCATCGAATAAGTTCGTTTGTGACATTGGAAGAACATTTAGGTCATTTTCGTCTTCGCCACACTTATTCTTGTCCAATTAGGGTTTTTAACCAATCTTGTGCATCCAATAGGTGTGTTTGTGTCCTTAAATGAACATTTACGTCATTTTGATCCTCCCTAGACTTATTCTTGTCCAATTAAAGTTTTTAACCAATCTTGTGCATCCAATAGGTGTGTTTATGTCATTGGATGAACTTTTAGGTCATTTTCGTCCTCCCTAGGCTTATTCTTGTCCAATTAGGGTTTTTAACCAATCTTGTGCATCCAATAGGTGTGTTTGTGTCATTGGATGAACATTTTGGTCATTTTCGTCCTCCCTTGGCTTATTATTGTCCAATTATGGTTTTTAACCAATCTTGTGCATCCAATAGGTGTGTGTGTGTCATTGGATGAACATTTAGGTCATTTTCTTCCTCCTTAGGCTTATTCTGGAGCAATTAGGGTTTTTAACCAATCTTGTGCATCGAGTAAGTTCGTTTGTGACAATGGATGAACATTTAGGTCATTTTCGTCTTCCCTACACTTATTCTTGTCCAATTAGGGTGTTTAACCAATCTTGTGCATCAAATAGGTGTTTTTGTGTCATTGGATGAACTTTTAGGTCATTTTCGTCCTCCCTAGGCTTATTCTTGTCCAATTAGGGTTTTTAACCAATCTTGTGCATCAAATAGGTGTGTTTGTGTCATTGGATTAACATTTAGGTCATTTTCGTCCTCCCTAGGCTTATTTTTGTCCAATTAGGGTTTTTAACCAATCTTATGCATCCAATAGGTGTGTTTGTGTCATTGGAAGAATATTTAGGTCATTTTCGTCCTCACTACACTTAATCTTGTCCAATTTGGGTTTTTGAAAAATCTTGTGCCTCCAATAGGGGTGTTACCAAATTTGGGTTTTTAACAAATCTTTTGCCTCCAATTAAGGTTTTTAACCAATCTTGTGCATCCCATAGGTGTGTTTGTAACATTGGATTAACAATTAGGTTATTTTCGTCCTCCCTAGGCTTGTTCTGGTCTAATTAGGGTGTTTAACCAATCTTGTGCATCCAATAGGTGTGTTTGTGTCATTGGATTAACATAGAGGTCATTTTCGTCCTCCCTAGGCTTATTCTTGTCCAATTAAAGTTTTTAACCAATCTTTTGCATCGAATAAGTTCGTTTGTGAAATTGGATGAACATTTTTGTCATTTTCGTCCTCCCAACACTTAATCTTGTCCAATTAGGGTTTTTAACCAATCTTGTGCATCCAATAGGTGTGTTTGTGTCATTGGATGAACATTTCGGTCATTTTCATCCTCCGTAGGCTTATCCTTGTCCAATTATGGTTTTTAACTAATCTTGTGCATCGAATAAGTTCGTTTGTATCATTGGATGAACATTTAAGTCATTTTCGTCCACCCTACACTTTATCTTGACCAATTAGGGTGTTTAACTAATCTTGTGCATCAAATAGGTGTGTTTATGTCATTGGATGAACTTTTAGGTCATTTTCGTCCTCCCTAGGCTTATTCTTGTCCAATTAGGGTTTTTAACCAATCTTGTGCATCAAATAGGTGTGTTTGTGTCATTGGATGAATATTTAGGTCATTTTCGACCTCCCTTGGCATATTCTTGTGCAAAAAGGGTTTTTAACCAATCATGTGCATCTAATAAGTTCGTTTGTGTCATTGGATGAACATTTAAGTCATTTTCGTCCCTGCTACACTTAATCTTGTCCAATTTGGGTTTTTGACAAATCTTGTGCCTCCTATAGGTGTGTTACCAAATTTGGGTTTTTAACAAATCTTGTGCCTCCAATAAAGGTTTTTTTACCAATCTTGTGCATCCCATAGGTGTGTTTGTTTCATCGGATTAACATTTGGGTCATTTTCGTCCTCCCTAGGCTTGTTATGGTCTAATTAGGGTGTTTAACCAATCCTGTGCATCCAATAGGTGTGTTTGTGTCATTGGACGAACATTTATGTCAGTTTTGTCCTCCCTCGGCTTATTCTTGTCCAATATGGGTTTTTAACCAATCTTGTGCATCCAATAAGTGTATTTGTGTCATTGGATGAACATTTAGGTCATTTTCGACCTCCCTTGGCTTATACTTGTGCAAAAAGGGTTTTTAACCAATCATGTGCATCTAATAAGTTCGTTTGTGTCATTGGATGAACATTTAAGTCATTTTCGTCCTCGCTACACTTAATCTTGTCCAATTTGGGTTTTTAACAAATCTTGTGCCTCCAATAGGTGTGTTTGTGTCATTTAATGAACATTTCAGTCATTGAATTAACATTTAAGTCATTTTCTTGTCCAATTAAAGTTTTTAACAAATCTTGTGCATCCAATAAGTTCATTTGTGTCATTGGATGAACATTTAAGTCATTTTCGTCCACCCTACACTTTATCTTGACCAATTAGGGTGTTTAACCAATTTTGTGCATCAAATAGGTGTGTTTGTGTCATTGGATGAACATTTAGGTCATTTTCGTCCTCCCTAGGCTTATTCATGTCCAATTATGGTTTTTAACCAATCTTGTGTCATCGAATAAGTTTGTTTGTGTCATTGGATGAACATTTAGGTTATTTTCTTCCTCCCTACACCTAATCTTGTCCAATTGGGGTTTTTAACCAATCTCGGGCATCCAATAGGTGTGTTTGTGTCATTGGATGAACTTTTAGGTCATTTTCGTCCTCCCTATGCTTATTCTTGTCCAATTAGGGTTTTTAACCAATCTTGTGCATCAAATAGGTGTGTTTGTGTCATTGGATTAACATTTAGGTCATTTTCGTCCTCCTTAGGCTTATTTTTGTCCAATTAGGGTTTTTAACCAATCTTATGCATCCAATAGGTGTGTTTGTGTCATTGGAAGAATATTTATGTCATTTTATTACTCCTTAGGCTTATTCTTAAGTAATTTGGGTTTTAAACCAATCTTGTGCATCGAATAAGTTCGTTTGTGTAATTGGATGAACATTTAGGTCATTTTCGTCCACCTTAAGCTTTATCTTGTCCAATTAGGGTTTTTAACTAATCTTGTGCATCCAATAGGTGTGATTGTGTCATTGTATGAATATTTAGGTCATTTTCGTCATCCCTAGGCTTATTCTAGTCCAATTAGGGAATTTTAACCAATCTTGTGCATCCAATAGGTGTGTTTGTTTCATTGGATGAACATTTTGGTCATTTTCGTCCTCCCTTGGCTTATTATTGTCCAATTAGGGTTTTTAACCAATCTTGTGCATCCAATAGGTGTGTGTGTGTCATTGGATGAACATTTAGGTCATTTTCTTCCTCCCTAGGCTTATTCTTGAGCAATTAGGGTTTTTAACCAATCTTGTGCATCGAATAAGTTCGTTTGTGACATTGGATGAACATTTAGGTCATTTTCGTCTTCGCTACACTTATTCTTGTCCAATTAGGGTTTTTAACCAATCTTGTGCATCCAATATGTTGGAAAATATGACTTCTTTTTGATTAATAACAAGAGAATTAAGATCAACTCCAACTAGTTAGACATAATTCCCAATTCCAATTATGCACCAATCATACAATTTACAAACACAGCGGAAACTTAAAATCACATATAAGATTTATTCAAGGAGCATGCAAAACAAGCAATTAAACAATGCTGAAAATTAAAGAAGAGGGATAGGAAAGATTGCACCAAGATTTATCCTGGTTCAGCCGTTGATCCAACGGCCTACATCCAGTCCTGTAATCATAATCATGATTCCAGCTTTTTCCACTATAGAATGAATTCGAGTACTTTTACAGATTTTCCAGTCTTCTACACGACCTATCAATCTAACTCCCTTCACTTCTAACTTGTCACCCCTTTGATCCTTGTAGTTTATCCCCAAACTCACACAAGATCAAAGTAGACTTCCTCTTGATGATCCCACACCAACAAGGATAGCCACCAGTTTCCAAACTGGATTTGTTACAGCTTCAATTACAAGGAATTGTCTTTGTCACAAACAAAGAACAATAGTATCAAGAAATGTGTTCAATCATTCTAGCACCACACAAAAGATTTGATATGCCAATGAATATTTTGTGTGTAAAAAAACTTTTCTTTCAAAAATGTTTTTGGTTTGTGTTTCTGTTGTTATTCAAATATTTGAGGCACCACCTATATATATATTCAAGACAGACACAGGACAATCGATTGCCCAATCGAATTTGTAAGGAAACAATCGATTGCTGCATCGAATGTCGTAAATTCTTGGTTTCTGAAATCTTTAATTATATAGGCTTCACTTGATTGGTCAATCGATTGATCAAGTTACTGAATCAGACCAGATGCTATGAAAACCTTTCAATCGAGTGAGCAATCGAGTTGGGCAAAACTGGGTGCTCACTGTGATATGAAATGTTGCATCAATCGATTGTTCAATCGATTGTCGTGATCCACTGATTCAGACCTGATGCCATAATTTCATTTCAATCGAGTGAGCAATCGAGTTGTTCAAAACTGGGTGCTCACTGTGATATGAAATATTGCATCAATCGATTGATCAATCGAGTATCGTGGTCAAAATGACTCAGATACTGCAGACAATCAAGTTGCCAATCGAGTGAACAATCGAGTGGTCAATCGAGTGGGCACAGACTGAGTGCTCTCTGTAACTTCAATTTGAGCATCAATCGAGTTGTCAGTCTATTGTGCAATCGACTGGACAATCGACTGATCTTGTTACAGACCTCAGTTGTTTAAGACAGTTTATGTGCCATTCGATCGATAACCAATTCAATCGATTGTTCAATCGAGTGTTTGCAGTTTTAAGTTTCATAACACATGAATGAATGACAAAAACTCATTGGCATGTTATGTGTGAGACTCTAGTGATTGATTACTTAACTTTGATACCTAGACACTTAATACAACTATACTAAAACTGCATCTTCCACTAGTGCATCCTCCAACTATGGTTGATTCCTTGAGTTGCAAACTATTGTTCCAAGTGTTGTAGTGTCTTCATGTATGACTGAAATGTTTCTTCATTCAAAACATTAGATCAAGCAACTATTTAATGTGCACTTGTATGTTTGGTACATAAATCAAAAACTAGATCAGGGAAGCTTATTGCTTACACAATAGGTGTGTTTGTGTCCTTAAATGAACATTTACGTCATTTTGATCCTCCCTAGACTTATTCTTGTCCAATTAAATTTTTTAACCAATCTTGTGCATCCAATAGGTGTGTTTGTGTCATTAGATGAACATTTAGGTCATTTTCGTCCTCCTTAGCCTTATTCTTGTGCATTTAGGGTTTTTAACCAATTTTGTGCATCCAATAAGTTCGTTTGTGTCATTGGATGAACATTTAGGTCATTTTTGTCCTCCCAACACTTAATCTTGTCCAATTAGGGTTTTTAACCAATCTTGTGCATCCAATAGGTGTGTTTGTGTCATTGGATGAACATTGAGGTCATTTTCGTCCTCCCTAGGCTTATTCTTGTCCAATTAAAGTTTTTAACCAATCTTGTGCATCGAATAAGTTCGTTTGTGACATAGGATCAACATTTTTGTCATTTTCGTCCTCCCAACACTTAATCTTGTCCTATTAGGGTTTTTAACCAATCTTGTGCATCCAATAGGTGTGTTTGTGTCATTGAATGAACATATAAGTCATTTTCGACTTCCCTAGGCTTATTCTTCTCCAATTAGGAGTTCTAACCAATCTTGTGCATCGAATAAGTTTGTTTATGTCATTGGATGGACATTTAGATCATTTACGTCCTCCCTACACTTAATCTTGTCCAATTAGGGTTTTTTTTACCAATCTTGCGCATGCAATAAGTGTGTTTCTGTCATTGGATGAACATTTAGGTCATTTTCGTCCTCCCTAGGCTTATTCTAGTGCAATTAGGGTTTTTAATCAATCTTGTGCATCGAATAAGTTTGTTTGTGTCATCGGATGAACATTTAGGTCATTTTCTTCCTCCCTACACTTAATCTTGTCCAATTAGGGTTTTTAACCAATCTTGGGAATCCAATAGGTGTGTTTGTGTCGTTGGATGAACATTTAGGTCATCTTCGTCCTCCCTAGGCTTATTCTTGTGCAACTAGGGGTTTTAACCAATCTTGTGCATCTAATAGGTGTGTTTGAGTCATTGGATGAACATTTTGGACATTTTCGTCCTCGCTACACTTAATCTTGTCAAATTTCGGTTTTTAATCAGTCTTGTGCATCCAATAGGTTTGTTTGTATCATTGGATGAACATTTAGGTCATTTTCGTCCTCCCTAGGTTTAATCTTGTCCTATTATGGTTTTTAACAAATCTTATGCATCCAATATGTGTGTTTGTGCCATTGGATGAACATTTAGGTCATTTTATTCCCCCTAGGCTTATTCTTGAACAATTTGGGTTTTTAACCAATCTTGTGCATCGAATAAGTTCGTTTGTGACATTGGATGAACATTTTGGTCATTTTCGTCCTCCCAACACTTAATCTTGTCCAATTAGGGTTTTTAACCAATCTTGTGCATCCAATAGGTGTGTTTGTGTCATTGGATGAACATTGAGGTTATTTTCGTCCTCCCTATGCTTATTCTTGTCCAATTAAAGTTTTTAACTAATCTTTTGCATGGAATAAGTTCGTTTGTGTCATTGGATGAACATTAAGGTCATTTTCCTCCTCCCTACACTTTATCTTGTCCAATTAAGGTTTTTAACCAATCTTGTGCATCCAATAAGTGTGTTTGTGTCATTGGATGAACATTTAGATCATTTTCGACCTCCTTTGGCTTATTCTTGTGCAAAAAGGGTTTTTAACCAATCATGTGCATCTAATAAGTTCGTTTGTGTCATTGGATGAACATTTAAGTTATTTTCGTACTCGCTACACTTAATCTTGTCTAATTTGGGTTTTTAACAAATCTTGTGCCTCCAATAGGTGTTTTTGTGTCATTTAATGAACATTTCAGTCATTGAATGAACATTAAAGTCATTTTCGTCCTCCCTAGGCTTATTCATGTCCAATTAGGGTTTTTAACCAATCTTGTGTCATCGAATAAGTTCGTTTGTGTCATTGGATGAACATTTAGGTTATTTTCATCCTCCCTACACTTAATCTTGTCCAATTGGGGTTTTTAACCAATCTTGGGCATCCAATAGGTGTGTTTGTATCATCGAATGAACTTTTAGGTCATTGTCGTCCTCCCTAGGCTTATTCTTGTCCAATTAGGGTTTTTAAGCAATCTTGTGTATCAAATAGGTGTGTTTGTGTCATTGGATGAACATTTTGGTCATTTTCGTCCTCCCTTGGCTTATTATTGTCCAATTAGGGTGTTTAACCAATCTTGTGCATCCAATAGGTGTGTGTGTGTCATTGGATGAACATTTAGGTCATTTTCTTCCTCCCTTGGCTTATTCTTGAGCTATTAGGGTTTTTAACCAATCTTGTGCATCGAAAAAGTTCGTTTGTGACATTGGATGAACATTTAGGTCATTTTCGTTTTCGCTACACTTATTCTTGTCCAATTAGGGTTTTTAACCAATCTTGTGCATCCAATAGGTGTGTATGTGTCCTTAAATGATCATTTACGTTATTTTGGTCCTCCCTAGACTTATTCTGTGTCATTGGATGAACATTTAGGCTATTTTCGTCCTCCCTAGCCTTATTCTTGTCCAATTAAAGTTTTTAACCAATCTTGTGCATCGAATAAGTTCGTTTGTGTCATTGGATGAACATTTTTGTCATTTTCGTCCTCTCAACACTTAATCTTTTCCAATTAGGGTTTTTAACCAATCTTGTGCATCCAATTGGTGTGTTTGTGTCATTGGATGAACATTTAGGTCATTTTCGTCCACCCTACATTTTATCTTGACCAATTAGGGTGTTTAACCAATCTTGTGCATCAAATAGGTGTGTTTGTGTCATTGGATGAACATTTAGGTCATTTTCGTCCTCCCTAGGCTTATTCTTGTCCAATTAGGGTTTTTAACCAATCTTGTGCATCCAACAGGTGTGTTTGTGTCATTGGATGAACATTTAGGTCATTTTCGTCCTCCCTTTGCTTATTATTGTCCAATTCAGGTTTTTAACCAATCTTGTGCATGGAATAAGTTTGTTTGTGACATTAGATGAACATTTAGGTCATTTTCGTCCTCCCTAGGCTTTATCTTGTCCAACGAGGGTTTTTAACAAATCTTGTGCATCCAATAGGTGTGTTTGTGTCCTTGGATGAACGTTTAGGTCATTTTCGTCGTCCCTTGGCTTATTCTTGTCCAATTAGGGTTTTTAAGAAATCTTGTCTCATTGGATGAACATTTTGGTCATATTTGTCCTCCATTGGCTTATGCTTGTCCAATTAGCGTTTTAAACTAATCTTGTGCATCCAATAGGTGTGTCATTTACGTCATTTTCGTCCTCCCTAGGCTTATTGTTGTCCAATTAGAGTTGTTAACCAATCTTGTGCATCAAATAGGTGTGTTTGTGTCATTAGATGAACATTTAGGTCATTTTCGTCTTCCCTAGGCTTATTCTTGTGCAATAAAGGATTTTAACCAATCTTGTGCATCAAATAAGTTCGTGTGTATCATTGGATGAACATTTTGATCATTTTTGTCCACCCAACACTTAATCTTGTCCAATTAGGGTTTTTAACCAATCTTGTGCATCCAATAGGTGTGTTTGTTTCATTGGATGGACATTGAGGTCATTTTCGTCCTCCCAAGGTTTATTCTTGTCCAATTTAAGTTTTTAACTAATCTTGTGCATTGAATAAGTTCGTTTGTTTCATTGGATGAACATTTAGGTCATTTTTGACCTCCCTTGGCTTATTCTTGTGCAAAAAGGGTTTTTAACCAATCATGTGCATCTAATAAGTTCGTTTGTGTCATTGGAAGAACATTTAAGTCGTTTTCGTCCTAGCTACCCTTAATCTTGTCCAATTTGGGTTTTTAACAAATCTTGTGCCTCCAATAGGTGTGTTTGTGTCATTTAATGAACATTTCAGTCATTGAATGAACATTTAAGTTTTTTTCGTCCTCCCTAGGCTTATTCATGTCCAATTAGGGTTTTTAACCAATCTAGTGTCATCGAATAAGTTCGTTTGTGTCATTGGATGAACATTTAGGTTATTTTCTTCCACCCTACACCTAATCTTGTCCAATTGGGTTTTTTAACCAATCTTGGGCATCCAATAGGTGTGTTTGTGTCATTGGATGAACTTTTAGGTCATTTTCGTCCTCCCTTGGCTTATTATTGTCCAATTAGGGTTTTTAACCAATCTTATGCATCCATTAGGTGTGTTTGTGTCATTGGAAGAATATTTAGGTCATTTTATTACTCCCTAGGCTTATTATTGTCCAATTTGGGTGTTTAACCAATCTTGTGCATCCGATAGGTGTGTGTGTGTCATTGGATGAACATTTAGGTCATTTTCTTCCTCCCTTGGCTTATTCTTGAGCTATTAGGGTTTTTAACCAATCTTGTGCATCGAAAAAGTTCGTTTGTGACATTGGATGAACATTTAGGTCATTTTCGTTTTCACTACACTTATTCTTGTCCAATTAGGGTTTTTAACCAATCTTGTGCATCCAATAGGTGTGTTTGTGTCCTTAAATGATCATTTACGTTATTTTGGTCCTCCCTATACTTATTCTTGTCCAATTAAAGTTTTTAACCAATCTTGTGCATCCAATAGGTGTGTCTGTGTCATTGGATGAACATTTAGGCTATTTTCGTCCTCCCTAGCCTTATTCTTGTCCAATTAAAGTTTTTAACCAATCTTGTGCATCGAATAAGTTCGTTTGTGTCATTGGATGAACATTTTTGTCATTTTCGTCCTCTCAAAACTTAATCTTGTCCAATTAGGGTTTTTAACCAATCTTGTGCATCCAATTGGTGTGTTTGTGTCATTGGATGAACATTTAGGTCATTTTCGTCCACCCTACACTTTATCTTGACCAATTAGGGTGTTTAACCAATCTTGTGCATCAAATAGGTGTGTTTGTGTCATTGGATGAACATTTAGGTCATTTTCGTCCTCCCTAGGCTTATTCTTGTCCAATTAGGGTTTTTCACTAATCTTGTGCATCCAATAGGTGTGATTGTGTTATTGGATGAATATTTAGGTCATTTTCGTCATCCCTAGGCTTATTCTAGTCCAATTAGGGAATTTTAACCAATCTTGTGCATCCAATAGGTGTGTTTGTGTCATTGGATGAACATATTGGTCATTTTCGTCCTCCCTTGCCTTATTATTGTCCAATTAGGGTTTTTAACCAATCTGGTGCATCCAATAGGTGTGTGTTTATCATTGGATGAACATTTAGGTCATTTTCTTCCTCCCTAGGCTTATTCTTGAGCAATTAGGGTTTTTAACCAATCTTGTGCATCGAATAAGTTCGTTTGTGACATTGGATGAACATTTAGGTCATTTTCGTCTTCGCTACACTTATTCTTGTCCAATTAGGGTTTTTAACCAATCTTGTGCATCCAATAGGTGTGTTTGTGTCCTTAAATGAACCTTTACGTCATTTTGATCCTCACTAGACTTATTCTTGTCCAATTATAGTTTTTAACTAATCTTGTGCATCCAATAGGTGTGTTTGTGTCATTGGATGAACATTTAGGTCATTTTCTTCCTCCCTAGCCTTATTCTTGTGCATTTAGGGTTTTTAACCAATTTTGTGCATCCAATAAGTTCGTTTGTGTCATTGGATGAACATTTAGCTCATTTTTGTCCTCCCAACACTTAATCTTGTCCAATTAGGGTTGTTAACCAATGTTGTGCAACCAATAGGTGTGTTTGTGTCATTGGATGAACATCGAGGTCATTTCCGTCCTCCCTAGGCTTATTCTTGTCCAATTAATGTTTTTAACCAATCTTGTGCATCGAATAAGTTCGTTTGTGACATTGGATGAACAATTTTGTCATTTTCGTCTTCCCAACACTTAATCTTGTCCATTTAGGGTTTTTAATAGGTGTGTTTGTGTCATTGGATGAACATTGAGGGCATTTTCGTCCTCCCTAGGCTTATTCTTGTCCAATTAAAGTTTTTAACCAATCTTGTGCATCCAATAGGTGTGTTAGGGTCATTGGATGAACATTTAGGTCATTTTCGTCCTCCCTAGGCTTATTCTTGAGCAATTAGGGTTTTTAACGAATCTTGTGCATCGAATAAGTTCGTTTGTGTCATGGGAGGAATATTTAGGTCATTTTCGTCCTGCCTACACTTAATCTTTTCCTATTAGGGTTTTTAACCAATCTTGTGCATCCAATAGGTTCGTTTGTGTCATTGGATGAACATTTAGGTCATTTTCGTCCTCCCTAGGCATTATCTTTTCCAACGAGGGTTTTTAACAAATCTTGTGCATCCAACAGGTGTGTTGGTGTCATTGGATGAACATTTAGGTCATTTTCGTCCTCCCTTTGCTTATTATTGTCCAATTCGGGTTTTTAACCAATCTTGTGCATGGAATAAGTTTGTTTGTGTCATTGGATGAACATTTAGGTCATTTTCGTCGTCCCTTGGCTTATTCTTGTCCAATTTGGGTTTTTAACCAATCTCGTGCATCTAATAGGAGCGTTTGTGTCGTTGGATGAACATTTTGGTCATATTTGTCCTCCATTGGCTTATGCTTGTCCAATTAGCGTTTTAAACTAATCTTGTGCATCCAATAGGTGTGTCATTTACGTCATTTTCGTCCTCCCTAGGCTTATTCTTGTCCAATTAGAGTTTTTAACCAATCTTGTGCATCCAATAGGTGTGTTTGTGTCATTGGATGAACATTTAGGTCATTTTCCTCTTCCCTAGGCTTATTCTTGTGCAATAAAGGATTTTAACCAATCTTGTGCATCAAATAAGTTCGTTTGTATCATTGGATGAACATTTTGGTCATTTTTGTCCACCCAACACTTAATCTTGTCCAATTACGGTTTTTAACCAATCTTGTGCATCCAATAGGTGTGTTTGTTTCATTGGATGGACATTGAGGTCATTTTCGTCCTCCCTAGGTTTATTCTTGTCCAATTTAAGTTTTTAACTAATCTTGTGCATCGAATAAGTTCGTTTGTTTCATTGGATGAACATTTAGGTCATTTTCGACCTCCCTTGGCTTATTCTTGTGCAAAAAGGGTTTTTAACCAATCATGTGCATCTAATAAGTTCGTTTGTGTCATTGGATGAACATTTAAGTCATTTTCGTCCTCGCTACACTTAATCTTGTCCAATTTGGGTTTTTAACAAATCTTGTGCCTCCAATTTGGGTTTTTAACAAATCTTGTGCCTCCAATAGGTGTGTTAGGGTCATTGGATGAACATTTAGGTCATTTTCGTCCACCCTAGGCTTATTCTTGAGCAATTAGGGTTTTTAACCAATCTTGTGCATCGAATAAGTTCGTTTGTGTCATGGGAGGAACATTTAGGTCATTTTCGTCCTGCCTACACTTAATCTTGTCCTATTAGGGTTTTTAACCAATCTTGTGCATCCAATAGGTGTGTTTGTGTCACTGAATGAACATATAAGTCATTTTCGACCTCCCTTGTCTTATTCTTCTCCAACTAGGGATTCTAACCAATCTTGTGCATCAAATAAGTTCGTTTGTGTCATTGGATGAAAATTTAGGTCATTTTCGTCCTGCCTACACTTAATCTTGTCCTATTAGGGTTTTTAACCAATCTTGTGCATCCAATAGGTGTGTTTGTGTCATTGAATGAACATATAAGTCATTTTCGACTTCCCTAGGCTTATTCTTCTCCAATTAGGGGTTCTAACCAATCTTGTGCATCGAATAAGTTTGTTTATGTCATTGGATGGACATTAAGGTCATTTACGTCCTCCCTACACTTAATCTTGTCCAATTAGGGTTTTTTTTACCAATCTTGCGCATGCAATAAGTGTGTTTCTGTCATTGGATGAACATTTAGGTCATTTTCGTCCTCCCTAGGCTTATTCTAGTGCAATTAGGGTTTTTAATCAATCTTGTGCATCGAATAAGTTTGTTTGTGTCATCGGATGAACATTTAGGTCATTTTCTTCCTCCCTACACTTAATCTTGTCCAATTAGGGTTTTTAACCAATCTTGGGAATCCAATAGGTGTGTTTGTGTCGTTGGATGAACATTTAGGTCATCTTCGTCCTCCCTAGGCTTATTCTTGTGCAACTAGGGGTTTTAACCAATCTTGTGCATCTAATAGATGTGTTTGAGTCATTGGATGAACATTTTGGACATTTTCGTCCTCGCTACACTTAATCTTGTCAAATTTCGGTTTTTAATCAGTCTTGTGCATCCAATAGGTTTGTTTGTGTCATTGGATGAACATTTAGGTCATTTTCGTCCTCCCTAGGTTTAATCTTGTCCTATTATGGTTTTTAACAAATCTTATGCATCCAATATGTGTGTTTGTGCCATTGGATGAACATTTAGGTCATTTTATTCCCCCTAGGCTTATTCTTGAACAATTTGGGTTTTTAACCAATCTTGTGCATGGAATAAGTTCGTTTGTGTCATTGGATGAACATTTTGGTCATTTTCGTCCTCCCAACACTTAATCTTGTCCAATTAGGGTTTTTAACCAATCTTGTGCATCCAATAAGTGTGTTTGTGTCATTGGATGAACATTTAGATCATTTTCGACCTCCTTTGGCTTATTCTTGTGCAAAAAGGGTTTTTAACCAATCATGTGCATCTAATAAGTTCGTTTGTGTCATTGGATGAACATTTAAGTTATTTTCGTACTCGCTACACTTAATCTTGTCTAATTTGGGTTTTTAACAAATCTTGTGCCTCCAATAGGTGTTTTTGTGTCATTTAATGAACATTTCAGTCATTGAATGAACATTAAAGTCATTTTCGTCCTCCCTAGGCTTATTCATGTCCAATTAGGGTTTTTAACCAATCTTGTGTCATCGAATAAGTTCGTTTGTGTCATTGGATGAACATTTAGGTTATTTTCATCCTCCCTACACTTAATCTTGTCAAATTGGGGTTTTTAACCAATCTTGGGCATCCAATAGGTGTGTTTGTATCATCGAATGAACTTTTAGGTCATTGTCGTCCTCCCTAGGCTCATTCTTGTCCAATTAGGGTTTTTAAGCAATCTTGTGTATCAAATAGGTGTGTTTGTGTCATTGGATGAACATTTTGGTCATTTTCGTCCTCCCTTGGCTTATTATTGTCCAATTAGGGTGTTTAACCAATCTTGTGCATCCAATAGGTGTGTGTGTGTCATTGGATGAACATTTAGGTCATTTTCTTCCTCCCTTGGCTTATTCTTGAGCTATTAGGGTTTTTAACCAATCTTGTGCATCGAAAAAGTTCGTTTGTGACATTGGATGAACATTTAGGTCATTTTCGTCTTCGCTACACTTATTCTTGTCCAATTAGGGTTTTTAACCAATCTTGTGCATCCAATAGGTGTGTTTGTGTCCTTAAATGATCATTTACGTTATTTTGGTCCTCCCTAGACTTATTCTTGTCCAATTAAAGTTTTTAACCAATCTTGTGCATCCAATAGGTGTGTCTGTGTCATTGGATGAACATTTAGGCTATTTTCGTCCTCCCTAGCCTTATTCTTGTCCAATTAAAGTTTTTAACCAATCTTGTGCATCGAATAAGTTCGTTTGTGTCATTGGATGAACATTTTTGTCATTTTCGTCCTCTCAACACTTAATCTTGTCCAATTAGGGTTTTTAACCAATCTTGTGCATCCAATTGGTGTGTTTGTGTCATTGGATGAACATTTAGGTCATTTTCGTCCACCCTACATTTTATCTTGACCAATTAGGGTGTTTAACCAATCTTGTGCATCAAATAGGTGTGTTTGTGTCATTGGATGAACATTTAGGTCATTTTCGTCCTCCCTAGGCTTATTCTTGTCCAATTAGGGTTTTTAACCAATCTTGTGCATCCAACAGGTGTGTTTGTGTCATTGGATGAACATTTAGGTCATTTTCGTCCTCCCTTTGCTTATTATTGTCCAATTCAGGTTTTTAACCAATCTTGTGCATGGAATAAGTTTGTTTGTGACAATAGATGAACATTTAGGTCATTTTCGTCCTCCCTAGGCTTTATCTTGTCCAACGAGGGTTTTTAACAAATCTTGTGCATCCAATAGGTGTGTTTGTGTCCTTGGATGAACGTTTAGGTCATTTTCGTCGTCCCTTGGCTTATTCTTGTCCAATTAGGGTTTTTAACCAATCTCGTGCATCTAATAGGAGCGTTTGTGTCATTGAATGAACATTTAAGTCATTTTCGTCCTCCCTAGGCTTATTCATGTCCAATTAGTGTTTTTAACCAATCTTGTGTCATCGAATAAGTTCATTTGTGTCATTGGATGAATATTTTGGTTATTTTCTTCCTCCCTGCACTTAATCTTGTCCAATTAGGGTTTTTAACCAATCTTGGGCAACAAATAGGTCTGTTTGTGTCATTGGATGAGCATTTAGGTCATTTTCGACCTCCCTAGGCTTATTCTTGTCCAATCAGGGTATTTAACCAATCTTGTGCATCCAATAAGATCGTTTGTATCGTTGGATTAACTTTGAGGTCATTTTCGTCCTCCCTAGGCTTATTCTTGTCCAATTAGGGTTTTTAACCAATCTTGTGCATCGAATAAGTTCGTTTGTGTCATTGAATGAACATTTAGGTCATTTTCGTCCTCCGTAGGCTTAATCTTGTCCAATTAGGGGTTTAAATAAATCTCGTGCATCCAACATGTGTGTTTGTGTCACTGGATGAACATTTAGGTCATTTTCGACCTCCCTAGGCTTAATCTTGTCCAATTAGGGATTTAAACCAATCTTATGCATCCAATATGTGTGTTTGTGTCATAGTATGAACATTTAGGTCGTTTTCGTCCTTCCTAGGCTTATTCTTGTTCAATTAGGGTTTTTAACCAATCTTATGCGTCCAATTAGTTCGTTTGTGTCATAGGTTGAACATTTAGGTCATTTTCGTCCTCACAAGGCTTAATCTTGACCAATTAGGATTTTTAACCAATCTTGTGTATCAAATAAGTTCGTTTGTGTCACTGGATGAAATTTTAGGTCATTTTCGTCCTCCCTGGGCTTAATCTTGTCCAATTAGAGTTTTTAACCAATCTTGTGCATCCAATAAGTTCGTTTGTGTCATTGGATGAACATTTTGGTAATTTTGGTCCTCCCAAGGCTTATTCTTGGCCAATTAGGGTTTTTAACCAATCTTCTGCATCCAATAATATCGTTTGTGTCATTGGATGTACATTTAGGTCATTTTCGTCCTCCCTAGGCTTAATCTTGTCCAATTAGGATTTTTAACCATTCTTGTACATCCAATAGGTGTGTTTGTGTCATTGGATGAACATTTAGGTCATTTTCGTCCTCCCTAGGCTTATTGTTGTCCCATAAGGGTTTTTAACCAATCTTGTGCCTCGAATAACTTTGTTTGTGTTCTTGGTTGGACATTTAGGTCATTTTCCTCCTCCCCACACTTAATCTTGTCCAATTAGGGTTTTAAACCAATCTTGTGCATCCAATAGGTGTGTTAGTGTCATTGGATGAACATTTAGGTCATTTTCGTCCTCCCTAGGCTGATTCTTGTCCAATTAGGGTTTTTAATCAATCTTGTGCATCTAATAGGTCCGTTTGTCTCATTGGATGAACATTTTGGTCATTTTCGTCATCCCTAGGCTTATTCTTGTGCAATTAGGGTTTTTAACCAATCTTGTGCATCCAGTATGTGTGTTTGTGTCATTTGATGAGCATTTAGGTCATTTTCGTCCTCCCTATGCTTATTCTTGTCAAATTAGGGTTTTTAACCAATCTTGTGCATCCAATAGGTGTGTTTATGTCATTGGTTGACCATTTAGGTTATTTTCGTCCTCCTTATGCTTAATATTTTCCATTTAAGGTTTTTAACCAATCTTGTGCTTCCCAGAGGTGTGTTTATGTCATTGGATGAACATTTAGGTCATTTTCGTCCTCCCTAGGCTTATTCATGTCCAATTAGGGTTTTTAACCAATCTTGTGTCATCGAATAAGTTCATTTGTGTCATTGGATGAATATTTTGGTTATTTTCTTCCTCCCTGCACTTAATCTTGTCCAATTAGGGTTTTTAACCAATCTTGGGCAACAAATAGGTCTGTTTGTGTCATTGGATGAGCATTTAGGTCATTTTCGTCCTCCCTAGGCTTATTCTTGTCCAATCAGGGTATTTAACCAATCTTGTGCATCCAATAGGTGTGTATGTATCATTGGATGGACAATTAGGTCATTTTCGTCTTCCCTAGGGTTATTTTTGTCCAATTAGGGTTTTTAACCAATCTTGTGCATCAAATAGGTGTGTTTGTGTCATTGGATGAATATTGAGGTCATTTTGGTCGTCCCTAGGCTTATTTTTGTCCAATTAGGGTTTTTAACCAATCTTGTGCATCAAATAAGTTCGTTTGTGTCATTGGATGAACATTTACGTCATTTACGTCCTACCTACACTTAATCTTGTCCTATTAGGGTTTTTAACCAATCTTGGGAATCCAATAGGTGTGTTTGTGTCGTTGGATGAACATTTAGGTCATCTTCGTCCTCCCTTGGCTTATTCTTGTGCAACAAGGGGTTTTAACCAATCTTGTGCATCTAATAGGTGTGTTTGTGTCATTGGATGAACATTTAGGACATTTTCGTCCTCGCTACACTTAATCTTGTCAAATTTGGGTTTTTAACCAGTCTTGTGCATCCAATAGGTTTGTTTGTGTCATTGGATGATCATTTAGGTCATTTTCGTCCTCCCTAGGTTTAATCTTGTCCAATTATGGTTTTTAACAAATCTTATGCATCCAATATGTGTGTTTGTGCCATTGGATGAACATTTAGGTCATTTTATTCCTCCCTAGGCTTATTCTTGAGCAATTTGGGTTTTTAACCAATCTTGTGCATCGAATAAGTTCGTTTGTGACATTGGATGAACATTTTGGTCATTTTCGTCCTCCCAACACTTATTCTTGTCCAATTAGGGTTTTTAACCATTCTTGGGCATCTAATAAGTTTGTTTGTGTCATTGGATGAACATTTAGGTCATTTTCGTCCTCCCTTGGCATATTCTTGTCCAATTATGGTTTTTAACCAATTTTGTGCATCCAATAAGTGTGTTTGTGTCATTGGATGAACATTTAGGTCATTTTCCTCCTCCCTACACTTTATCTTGTCCAATTAAGGTTTTTAACCAATCTTGTGCATACAATAAGTGTGTTTGTGTCATTGGATGATCATTTAGATCATTTTCGACCTCCCTTGGCTTATTCTTGTGCAAAAAGGGTTTTTAACCAATCATGTGCATCTAATAAGTTCGTTTGTGTCATTGGATGAACATTTAAGTCATTTTCGTCCTCGCTACACTTAATCTTGTCCAATTTGGGTTTTTAACAAATCTTGTGCCTCCAATAGGTGTTTTTGTGTCATTTAATGAACATTTCAGTCATTGAATTAACATTTAAGTCATTTTCGTCCTCCCTAGGCTAATTCATGTCCAATTAGGGTTTTTAACCAATCTTGTGTCATCGAATAAGTTCATTTGTGTCATTGGATGAACATTTTGGTTATTTTCTTCCTCCTTACACTTAATCTTGTCCAATTGGGGTTTTTAACCAATCTTGGGCATCCAATAGGTGTGTTTGTTTCATTGGATGAACTTTTAGGTCATTTTCGTCCTCCCTAGGTTTATTCTTGTCCAGTTAGGGTTTTTAACCAATCTTGTGCATCAAATAGGTGTGTTTGATTCATTGGATTAACATTTAGGTCATTTTCGTCCTCCCTAGGCTTATTTTTGTCCAATTATGGTTTTTAACCAATCTTGTGCATCGAATAAGTTCGTTTGTGTAATTGGATGAACATTTAGGTCATTTTCGTCCTCCTTAAGCTTTATTATGTCCAATTAGGGTTTTTAAAAAATCTTCTGCATCCAATAGGTGTCATTGTGTCATTGGATGAATATTTAGGTCATTTTCGTCGTCCCTAGGCTTATTCTAGTCCAATTAGGGAATTTTAACCAATCTTGTGCATCCAATAGGTGTGTTTGTGTCATTGGATGAACATTTTGGTCATTTTCGTCCTCCCTTGGCTTATTATTGTCCAATTAGGGTGTTTAACCAATCTTGTGCATCCAATAGGTGTGTGTGTGTCATTGGATGAACATTTAGGTCATTTTATTCCTCCCTAGGCTTATTCTTGAGCAATTAGGGTTTTTAACCAATCTTGTGCATCAAATAAGTTCGTTTGTGACATTGGATGAACATTTAGGTCATTTTCGTCTTCGCTACCCTTATTCTTGTCCAATTAGGGTTTTTAACCAATCTTGTGCATCCAATAGGTGTGTTTGTGTCCTTAAATGAACATTTACGTTGTTTTGGTCCTCCCTAGACTTATTCTTGTCCAATTAAAGTTTTTAACCAATCTTGTGCATCCAATAGGTGTGTCTGTGTCATTGGATGAACATTTAGGTCATTTTCGTCCTCCCTAGCCTTATTCTTATCCAATTAAAGTTTTTAACCAATCTTGTGCATCGAATAAGTTCGTTTGTGTCATTGGATGAACATTTTTGACATTTTCGTCCTCTCAACACTTAATCTTGTCCAATTAGGGTTTTCAACCAATCTTGTGCATCCAATAGGTGTGTTTGTGTCATTGGATTAACATTGAGGTCATTTTCGTCCTCCCAAGGCTTATTCTTGTCCAATTAAAGTTTTTAACAAATCTTGTGCATCGAATAAGTTCGTTTGTGTCATTGGATTAACATTTAGGTCATTTTCGTCCTCCCTAGGCTTATTTTTGTCCAATTAGGGTTTTTAACCAATCTTATGCATCCAATAGGTGTGTTTGTGTCATTGGAAGAATATTTAGGTCATTTTCTTACTCCCTAGGCTTATTCTTGAGCAATTAGGGTTTTTAACCAATCTTGAGCATCGAATAAGTTCGTTTGTGACATTGGATGAACATTTTGGTCATTTTCGTCCTCCTTAAGCTTTATCTTGTCCAATTAGGATTTTTAACAAATCTTGTGCATCCAATAGGTGTGATTGTGTCATTGGATGAATATTTAAGTCATTTTCGTCGTCCCTAGGCTTATTCAAGTGCAAGTAGGGAATTTTAACCAATCTTGTGCATCCAATACGTGTGAATGTGTCATTGGATGAACATTTTGGTCATTTTCGTCCTCCCTTGGCTTATTATTGTCCAATTAGGGTGTTTAACCAATCTTGTGCATCCAATAGTTGTGTGTGTGTCATTGGATGAACATTTAGGTAATTTTCTTCCTTCCTATGCTTATCCTTGAGCAATTAGGGTATTTAACCAATCTTGTGTACAAATAAGTTCGTTTGTGACATTGGATGAACATTTAGGTCATTTTCGTCTTCGCTACACTGATTCTTGTGCATCCAATAGGTGTGTTTGTGTTCTTAAATGAACATTTACGTCATTTTGGTCCTCCCTAGACTTATTCTTGTGCAATTAAAGTTTTTAACCAATCTTATGCATCCAATAAGTGCGTTTGTGTCAATGGATGAACATTTAGGTCATTTTCGTCTTCCCTAGGCTTATTCTTGTGCATAAAGGTTTTTAACCAATCTTGTGCATCGAATAAGTTCGTTTGTGTCATTGGATGAACATTTTGGTCATTTTCGTCAACCCAACACTTAATTTTGTCCAATTAGGATTTTTAACCAATCTTGTGCACCCAATAGGTGTGTTTGTGTCATTGGATGGTCATTGAGGTCTTTTTCGTCCTCCCTAGGCTTATTCTTTTGCAATTAGGGTTTTTAACCAATCTTAAGCATCCATTAGGTGTGTTTGTGTCATTAGATGAACATTTAGGCCATTTTCGTCCTCCCTTCGCTTGTATTTGTCCAATTAGGGTTTTTAACCTATCTTGTGCATCAAATAGGTGTGTTTGTGTCATTGGATGAACATTTAGGTCATTTTCGTCCTCCCTAGGCTTATTCTTGAGCAATTTGGGTTTTTAACCAATCTTGTGCATCAAATAAGTTCATTTGTGTCATTGGATAAACATTTACGTCATTTACGTCCTGCCTACACTTAATCTTGTCCTATTAGGGTTTTTAACCAATCTTGTGCATCCAATAGGTGTGTTTGTGTCAGTGAATGAACATATAAGTAATTTTCGACCTCCCTAGGCTTATTCTTCTCCAATTAGGGATTCTAACCAATCTTGTGCATCGAATATGTTCGTTTGTGTCATTTGATGAAGATTTAGGTCATTTTCATCCTCCCTAAACTTAATCTTGTCCAATTAGGAATTTTAACCAATCTTGTGCATCCAATAGGTGTGTTTGTGTCATTGGATGAACATTTAGGTCATTTACGTCCAACCGAGGCTTATTCTTGTCCAATTTAGGTTTTTAACCAATCTTGTGCATCTAATAAGTTTGTTTGTGTCATTGGATGAACATTTAGGTCATTTTCGTCCTCCCTTGGCATATTCTTGTCCAATTATGGTTTTTAACCAATTTTGTGCATCCAATAAGTGTGTTTGTGTCATTGGATGAACATTTAGGTCATTTTCGTCCTCCCTAGACTTATTCTTGTCCAATTAAAGTTTTTAACCAATCTTGTGCATCCAATAGGTGTGTTTGTGTCATTGAATGAACATTTAAGTCATTGAATGAACATTCAAGTCATTGAACGAACATTTAAGTCATTTTGGTCCTCCCTAGGCTTATTCTTGTCCAATTAGGGTTTTTAACCAATCTTGTGCATCAAATAAGTTCGTTTGTGTCATTGGATGAACATTTACGTCATTTACGTCCTGCCTACACTTAATCTTGTCCTATTAGGGTTTTTAACCAATCTTGGGAATCCAATAGGTGTGTTTGTGTCGTTGGATGAACATTTAGGTCATCTTCGTCCTCCCTAGACTTAATCTTGTCCAATTTGGGTTTTTAACCAATCTTAGGCATCCAATAGGTGTGTTTGTGACATTGGATGAACATTTAGGTCATTTTCGTCCTCCGTAAGCTTTATCTTGTGCAATTTGGGTTTTTAACCAATCTAGTGCATCCAATAGGTATGTTTGTGTCATTGGAATAACAATTAGGTCATTTACGTCTTCCCTAGGCTTATTTTTGTCCAATTAGGGTTTTTAACCAATCTTGTGAATCCAATAGGTGTGTTTGGGTCATTGGACAAACATTTAGGTCATTTTCGTCCTCCCTAGGCTTATTCTTGAGCAATTAGGGTTTTTAACCAATCTTGTGCATCGAATAAGTTCGTTTGTGTCATGGGAGGAACATTTAGGTCATTTTCGTCCTGCCTACACTTAATCTTTTCCTATTCGAGTTTTTAACCAATCTTGTGCATCCAATAGGTGTGTTTGTGTCACTGAATGAACATATAAGTCATTTTCGACCTCCCTTGTCTTATTCTTCTCCAACTAGGGATTCTAACCAATCTTGTGCATCAAATAAGTTCGTTTGTGTCATCGGATGAACATTTAGATCATTTTCGTCCTGCCTACACTTAATCTTGTCCTATTAGGGTTTTTAACCAATCTTGTGCATCCAATAGGTGTGTTTGTGTCATTGAATGAACATATAAATCATTTTCGACTTCCCTAGGCCTATTCTTCTCCAATTAGGGGTTCTAACCAATCTTGTGCATCGAATAAGTTTGTTTGTGTCATTGGATGGACATTTAGGTCATTTACGTCCTCCCTTCACTTAATCTTGTCCAATTAGGGTTTTTTTTTTAGCAATCTTGCGCATGCAATAAGTGTGGTTCTGTCTTTGGATGAACATTTAGGTCATTTTCGTCCTCCCTAGGCTTATTATTGTGCAATTAGGGTTTTTAATCAATCTTGTGCATCGAATAAGTTTGTTTGATTCATCGGATGAACATTTAGGTCATTTTCTTCCTTCCTACACTTATTCTTGTCCAATTAGGGTTTTTAACAAATCTTGGGAATCCAATAGGTGTGTGTGTGTCGTTGGATGAACATTTAGGTCATCTTCGTCCTCCCTAGGCTTATTCTTGTGCAACTACGGGTTTTAACCAATCTTGTGCATCTAATAGGTGTGTTTGAGTCATTGGATGAGCATTTAGGACATTTTCGTCCTCGCTACACTTAATCTTGTCAAATTTGGGTTTTTAATCAGTCTTGTGCATCCAATAGGTTTGTTTGTGTCATTGGATGAACATCTAGGTCATTTTCGTCCTCCCTAGGTTTAATCTTGTCCAATTATGGTTTTTAACAAATCTTATGCATCCAATAGGTGTGTTTGTGCCATTGGATGAACATTTAGGTCATTTTATTCCTCCCTAGGCTTATTCTTGAGCAATTTGGGTTTTTAACCAATCTTGTGCGTCGAATAAGTTCGTTTGTGACATTGGATGAACATTTTGGTCATTTTCGTCCTCCCAACACTTAATCTTGTCCAATTAGGGTTTTTAACCAATCTTGTGCATCCAATAGGTGTGTTTGTGTCATTGGATGAACATTGAGGTCATTTTCGTCCTCCCTAGGCTTATTCTTGTCCAATTAAAGTTTTTAACTAATCTTTTGCATGGAATAAGTTCGTTTGTGTCATTGGATGAACATTTAGGTCATTTTCCTCCTCCCTACACTTTATCTTGTCCAATTAAGGTTTTTAACCAATCTTGTGCATCCAATAAGTGTGTTTGTGTCATTGGATGAACATTTAGATCATTTTCGACCTCCCTTGGCTTATTCTTGTGCAAAAAGGGTTCTTAACCAATCATCTGCATCTAATAAGTTCGTTTGTGTCATTGGATGAACATTTAAGTCATTTTCGTACTCGCTACACTTAATCTTGTCCAATTTGGGTTTTTAACAAATCTTGTGCCTCCAATAGGTGTTTTTGTGTCATTTAATAAACGTTTCAGTCATTGAATGAACATTTAAGTCATTTTCATCCTCCCTAGGCTTATTAATGTCCAATTAGGGTTTTTAACCAATCTTGTGTCATCGAATAAGTTCGTTTGTGTCATTGGATGAACATTTAGGTTATTTTCATCATCCCTACACTTAATCTTGTCCAATTGGGGTTTTTAAGCAATCTTGTGCATCAAATAGGTGTGTTTGTGTCATTGGATTAACATTTAGGTCATTTTCGTCCTCCCTAGGCTTATTTTTGTCCAATTAGGGTTTTTAACCAATCTTATGCATCCAATAGGTGTGTTTGTGTCATTGGAAGAATATTTAGGTCATTTCCTTACTCCCTAGGCTTATTCTTGAGCAATTAGGGATTTAACCAATCTTGTGCATCGAATAAGTTCGTTTTTGAAATTGGATGAACATTTAGATCATTTTCGTCCTCCTTAAGCTTTATCTTGTCCAATAGGTGTGATTGTGTCAATGGATGAATTTAGGTCATTTTCGTCGTCCCTAGGCTTATTCTAGTCCAATTAGGGAATTTTAACCAATCTTGTGCATCCAATAGGTGTGTTTGTGTCATTGGATGAACATTTTGGTCATTTTCGTCCTCCCTTGGCTTATTATTGTCAAATTAGGGTGTTTAACCAATCTTGTGCATCCAATAGGTGTGTGTGTGTCGTTGGGTGAACATTTAGGTCATTTTCTTCCTCCCTAGGCTTATTCTTGAGCAATTAGGGTTTTTAGCCAATCTTGTGCATCGAATAAGTTCGTTTGTGACATTGGAAGAACATTTAGGTCATTTTCGTCTTCGCCACACTTATTCTTGTCCAATTAGGGTTTTTAACCAATCTTGTGCATCCAATAGGTGTGTTTGTGTCCTTAAATGAACATTTACGTCATTTTGATCCTCCCTAGACTTATTCTTGTCCAATTAAAGTTTTTAACCAATCTTGTGCATCCAATAGGTGTGTTTATGTCATTGGATGAACTTTTAGGTCATTTTCGTCCTCCCTAGGCTTATTCTTGTCCAATTAGGGTTTTTAACCAATCTTGTGCATCCAATAGGTGTGTTTGTGTCATTGGATGAACATTTTGGTCATTTTCGTCCTCCCTTGGCTTATTATTGTCCAATTATGGTTTTTAACCAATCTTGTGCATCCAATAGGTGTGTGTGTGTCATTGGATGAACATGTAGGTCATTTTCTTCCTCCTTAGGCTTATTCTTGAGCAATTAGGGTTTTTAACCAATCTTGTGCATCGAGTAAGTTCGTTTGTGACAATGGATGAACATTTAGGTCATTTTCGTCTTCGCTACACTTATTCTTGTCCAATTAGGGTGTTTAACCAATCTTGTGCATCAAATAGGTGTTTTTGTGTCATTGGATGAACTTTTAGGTCATTTTCGTCCTCCCTAGGCTTATTCTTGTCCAATTAGGGTTTTTAACCAATCTTGTGCATCAAATAGGTGTGTTTGTGTCATTGGATTAACATTTAGGTCATTTTCGTCCTCCCTAGGCTTATTTTTGTCCAATTAGGGTTTTTAACCAATCTTATGCATCCAATAGGTGTGTTTGTGTCATTGGAAGAATATTTAGGTCATTTTCATCCTCCGTAGGCTTATCCTTGTCCAATTATGGTTTTTAACTAATCTTGTGCATCGAATAAGTTCGTTTGTATCATTGGATGAACATTTAAGTCATTTTCGTCCACCCTACACTTTATCTTGACCAATTAGGGTGTTTAACTAATCTTGTGCATCAAATAGGTGTGTTTATGTCATTGGATGAACTTTTAGGTCATTTTCGTCCTCCCTAGGCTTATTCTTGTCCAATTAGGGTTTTTAACCAATCTTGTGCATCAAATAGGTGTGTTTGTGTCATTGGATGAATATTTAGGTCATTTTCGACCTCCCTTGGCATATTCTTGTGCAAAAAGGGTTTTTAACCAATCATGTGCATCTAATAAGTTCGTTTGTGTCATTGGATGAACATTTAAGTCATTTTCGTCCCTGCTACACTTAATCTTGTCCAATTTGGGTTTTTGACAAATCTTGTGCCTCCTATAGGTGTGTTACCAAATTTGGGTTTTTAACAAATCTTGTGCCTCCAATAAAGGTTTTTTTACCAATCTTGTGCATCCCATAGGTGTGTTTGTTTCATCGGATTAACATTTGGGTCATTTTCGTCCTCCCTAGGCTTGTTATGGTCTAATTAGGGTGTTTAACCAATCCTGTGCATCCAATAGGTGTGTTTGTGTCATTGGACGAACATTTATGTCAGTTTTGTCCTCCCTCGGCTTATTCTTGTCCAATATGGGTTTTTAACCAATCTTGTGCATCCAATAAGTGTATTTGTGTCATTGGATGAACATTTAGGTCATTTTCGACCTCCCTTGGCTTATTCTTGTGCAAAAAGGGTTTTTAACCAATCATGTGCATCTAATAAGTTCGTTTGTGTCATTGGATGAACATTTAAGTCATTTTCGTCCTCGCTACACTTAATCTTGTCCAATTTGGGTTTTTAACAAATCTTGTGCCTCCAATAGGTGTGTTTGTGTCATTTAATGAACATTTCAGTCATTGAATTAACATTTAAGTCATTTTCTTGTCCAATTAAAGTTTTTAACAAATCTTGTGCATCGAATAAGTTCATTTGTGTCATTGGATGAACATTTAAGTCATTTTCGTCCACCCTACACTTTATCTTGACCAATTAGGGTGTTTAACCAATTTTGTGCATCAAATAGGTGTGTTTGTGTCATTTGATGAACATTTAGGTCATTTTCGTCTTCCCTAGGCTTATTCATGTCCAATTATGGTTTTTAACCAATCTTGTGTCATCGAATAAGTTTGTTTGTGTCATTGGATGAACATTTAGGTTATTTTCTTCCTCC
Organism: Cicer bijugum; assembly: GCA_037974875.1. Taxonomy (NCBI): domain Eukaryota; kingdom Viridiplantae; phylum Streptophyta; class Magnoliopsida; order Fabales; family Fabaceae; genus Cicer; species Cicer bijugum. Next base: position 567,503 of record JBBPBT010001345.1, on the reverse strand, counting down.
CTACACCTAATCTTGTCCAATTGGGGTTTTTAACCAATCTCGGGCATCCAATAGGTGTGTTTGTGTCATTGGATGAACTTTTAGGTCATTTTCGTCCTCCCTATGCTTATTCTTGTCCAATTAGGGTTTTTAACCAATCTTGTGCATCAAATAGGTGTGTTTGTGTCATTGGATTAACATTTAGGTCATTTTCGTCCTCCTTAGGCTTATTTTTGTCCAATTAGGGTTTTTAACCAATCTTATGCATCCAATAGGTGTGTTTGTGTCATTGGAAGAATATTTAGGTCATTTTATTACTCCTTAGGCTTATTCTTAAGCAATTAGGGTTTTAAACCAATCTTGTGCATCGAATAAGTTCGTTTGTGTAATTGGATGAACATTTAGGTCATTTTCGTCCTCCTTAAGCTTTATCTTGTCCAATTAGGGTTTTTAACTAATCTTGTGCATCCAATAGGTGTGATTGTGTCATTGTATGAATATTTAGGTCATTTTCGTCATCCCTAGGCTTATTCTAGTCTAATTAGGGAATTTTAACCAATCTTGTGCATCCAATAGGTGTGTTTGTTTCATTGGATGAACATTTTGGTCATTTTCGTCCTCCCTTGGCTTATTATTGTCCAATTAGGGTTTTTAACCAATCTTGTGCATCCAATAGGTGTGTGTGTGTCATTGGATGAACATTTAGGTCATTTTCTTCCTCCCTAGGCTTATTCTTGAGCAATTAGGGTTTTTAACCAATCTTGTGCATCGAATAAGTTCGTTTGTGACATTGGATGAACATTTAGGTCATTTTCGTCTTCGCTACACTTATTCTTGTCCAATTAGGGTTTTTAACCAATCTTGTGCATCCAATATGTTGGAAAATATGACTTCTTTTTGATTAATAACAAGAGAATTAAGATCAACTCCAACTAGTTAGACATAATTCCCAATTCCAATTATGCACCAATCATACAATTTACAAACACAGCGGAAACTTAAAATCACATATAAGATTTATTCAAGGAGCATGCAAAACAAGCAATTAAACAATGCTGAAAATTAAAGAAGAGGGATAGGAAAGATTGCACCAAGATTTATCCTGGTTCAGCCGTTGATCCAACGGCCTACATCCAGTCCTGTAATCATAATCATGATTCCAGCTTTTTCCACTATAGAATGAATTCGAGTACTTTTACAGATTTTCCAGTCTTCTACACGACCTATCAATCTAACTCCCTTCACTTCTAACTTGTCACCCCTTTGATCCTTGTAGTTTATCCCCAAACTCACACAAGATCAAAGTAGACTTCCTCTTGATGATCCCACACCAACAAGGATAGCCACCAGTTTCCAAACTGGATTTGTTACAGCTTCAATTACAAGGAATTGTCTTTGTCACAAACAAAGAACAATAGTATCAAGAAATGTGTTCAATCATTCTAGCACCACACAAAAGATTTGATATGCCAATGAATATTTTGTGTGTAAAAAAACTTTTCTTTCAAAAATGTTTTTGGTTTGTGTTTCTGTTGTTATTCAAATATTTGAGGCACCACCTATATATATATTCAAGACAGACACAGGACAATCGATTGCCCAATCGAATTTGTAAGGAAACAATCGATTGCTGCATCGAATGTCGTAAATTCTGGGTTTCTGAAATCTTTAATTATATAGGCTTCACTTGATTGGTCAATCGATTGATCAAGTTACTGAATCAGACCAGATGCTATGAAAACCTTTCAATCGAGTGAGCAATCGAGTTGGGCAAAACTGGGTGCTCACTGTGATATGAAATGTTGCATCAATCGATTGTTCAATCGATTGTCGTGATCCACTGGTTCAGACCTGATGCCATAATTTCATTTCAATCGAGTGAGCAATCGAGTTGTTCAAAACTGGGTGCTCACTGTGATATGAAATATTGCATCAATCGATTGATCAATCGAGTATCGTGGTCAAAATGACTCAGATACTGCAGACAATCAAGTTGCCAATCGAGTGAACAATCGAGTGGTCAATCGAGTGGGCACAGACTGAGTGCTCTCTGTAACTTCAATTTGAGCATCAATCGAGTTGTCAGTCTATTGTGCAATCGACTGGACAATCGACTGATCTTGTTACAGACCTCAGTTGTTTAAGACAGTTTATGTGCCATTCGATTGATAACCCATTTAATCTTGTCCAATTAGGGTTTTTTTTACCAATCTTGCGCATGCAATAAGTGTGTTTCTGTCATTGTATGAACATTTAGGTCATTTTCGTCTTCCCTAGGCTTTTTCTAGTGCAATTAGGGTTTTTAATCAATCTTGTGCATCAAATAAGTTTGTTTGTGTCATCGGATGAACATTTAGGTCATTTTCTTCCTCCCTACACTTAATCTTGTCCAATTAGGGTTTTTAACCAATCTTGGGAATCCAATAGGTGTGTTTGTGTCGTTGGATGAACATTTAGGTCATCTTCGTCCTCCCTAGGCTTATTCTTGTGCAACTAGGGGTTTTAACCAATCTTGTGCATCTAATTGGTGTGTTTGAGTCATTGGATGAACATTTTGGACATTTTCGTCCTCGCTACACTTAATCTTGTCAAATTTCGGTTTTTAATCAGTCTTGTGCATCCAATAGGTTTGTTTGTGTCATTGGATGAACATTTAGGTCATTTTCGTCCTCCCTAGGTTTAATCTTGTCCTATTATGGTTTTTAACAAATCTTATGCATCCAATATGTGTGTTTGTGCCATTGGATGAACATTTTGGTCATTTTATTCCCCCTAGGCTTATTCTTGAACAATTTGGGTTTTTAACCAATCTTGTGCATCGAATAAGTTCGTTTGTGACATTGGATGAACATTTTGGTCATTTTCGTCCTCCCAACACTTAATCTTGTCCAATTAGGGTTTTTAACCAATCTTGTGCATCCAATAGGTGTGTTTGTGTCATTGGATGAACATTGAGGTTATTTTCGTCCTCCCTAGGCTTATTCTTGTCCAATTAAAGTTTTTAACTATTCTTTTGCATGGAATAAGTTCGTTTGTGTCATTGGATGAACATTAAGGTCATTTTCCTCCTCCCTACACTTTATCTTGTCCAATTAACGTTTTTAACCAATCTTGTGCATCCAATAAGTGTGTTTGTGTCATTGGATGAACATTTAGATCATTTTCGACCTCCTTTGGCTTATTCTTGTGCAAAAAGGGTTTTTAACCAATCATGTGCATCAAATAAGTTCGTTTGTGTCATTGGATGAACATTTAAGTTATTTTCGTACTCGCTACACTTAATCTTGTCTAATTTGGGTTTTTAACAAATCTTGTGCCTCCAATAGGTGTTTTTGTGTCATTTAATGAACATTTCAGTCATTGAATGAACATTAAAGTCATTTTCGTCCTCCCTAGGCTTATTCATGTCCAATTAGGGTTTTTAACCAATCTTGTGTCATCGAATAAGTTCGTTTGTGTCATTGGATGAACATTTAGGTTATTTTCATCCTCCCTACACTTAATCTTGTCAAATTGGGGTTTTTAACCAATCTTGGGCATCCAATAGGTGTGTTTGTATCATCGAATGAACTTTTAGGTCATTGTTGTCCTCCCTAGGCTTATTCTTGTCCAATTAGGGTTTTTAAGCAATCTTGTGTATCAAATAGGTGTGTTTGTGTCATTGGATGAACATTTTGGTCATTTTCGTCCTCCCTTGGCTTATTATTGTCCAATTAGGGTGTTTAACCAATCTTGTGCATCCAATAGGTGTGTGTGTGTCATTGGATGAACATTTAGGTCATTTTCTTCCTCCCTTGGCTTATTCTTGAGCTATTAGGGTTTTTAACCAATCTTGTGCATCGAAAAAGTTCGTTTGTGACATTGGATGAACATTTAGGTCATTTTCGTCTTCGCTACACTTATTCTTGTCCAATTAGGGTTTTTAACCAATCTTGTGCATCCAATAGGTGTGTTTGTGTCCTTAAATGATCATTTACGTTATTTTGGTCCTCCCTAGACTTATTCTTGTCCAATTAAAGTTTTTAACCAATCTTGTGCATCCAATAGGTGTGTCTGTGTCATTGGATGAACATTTAGGCTATTTTCGTCCTCCCTAGCCTTATTCTTGTCCAATTAAAGTTTTTAACCAATCTTGTGCATTGAATAAGTTCGTTTGTGTCATTGGATGAACATTTTTGTCATTTTCGTCCTCTCAACACTTAATCTTGTCCAATTAGGGTTTTTAACCAATCTTGTGCATCCAATTGGTGTGTTTGTGTCATTGGATGAACATTTAGGTCATTTTCGTCCACCCTACATTTTATCTTGACCAATTAGGGTGTTTAACCAATCTTGTGCATCAAATAGGTGTGTTTGTGTCATTGGATGAACATTTAGGTCATTTTCGTCCTCCCTAGGCTTATTCTTGTCCAATTAGGGTTTTTAACCAATCTTGTGCATCCAACAGGTGTGTTTGTGTCATTGGATGAACATTTAGGTCATTTCGGTCCTCCCTTTGCTTATTATTGTCCAATTCAGGTTTTTAACCAATCTTGTGCATGGAATAAGTTTGTTTGTGACAATAGATGAACATTTAGGTCATTTTCGTCCTCCCTAGGCTTTATCTTGTCCAACGAGGGTTTTTAACAAATCTTGTGCATCCAATAGGTGTGTTTGTGTCCTTGGATGAACGTTTAGGTCATTTTCGTCGTCCCTTGGCTTATTCTTGTCCAATTAGGGTTTTTAACCAATCTCGTGCATCTAATAGGAGCGTTTGTGTCATTGGATGAACATTTTGGTCATATTTGTCCTCCATTGTCTTATGCTTGTCCAATTAGCGTTTTAAACTATTATTGTGCATCCAATAGGTGTGTCATTTACGTCATTTTCGTCCTCCCTAGGCTTATTGTTGTCCAATTAGAGTTTTTAACCAATCTTGTGCATCCAATAGGTGTGTTTGTGTCATTGGATGAACATTTAGGTCATTTTCGTCTTCCCTAGGCTTATTCTTGTGCAATAAAGGATTTTAACCAATCTTGTGCATCAAATAAGTTCGTGTGTATCATTGGATGAACATTTTGGTCATTTTTGTCCACCCAACACTTAATCTTGTCCAATTAGGGTTTTTAACCAATCTTGTGCATCCAATAGGTGTGTTTGTTTCAGTGGATGGACATTGAGGTCATTTTCGTCCTCCCAAGGTTTATTCTTGTCCAATTTAAGTTTTTAACTAATCTTGTGCATCGAATAAGTTCGTTTGTTTCATTGGATGAACATTTAGGTCATTTTTGACCTCCCTTGGCTTATTCTTGTGCAAAAAGGGTTTTTAACCAATCATGTGCATCTAATAAGTTCGTTTGTGTCATTGGAAGAACATTTAAGTCATTTTCGTCCTCGCTACCCTTAATCTTGTCCAATTTGGGTTTTTAACAAATCTTGTGCCTCCAATAGGTGTGTTTGAGTCATTTAATGAACATTTCAGTCATTGAATGAACATTTAAGTTTTTTTCGTCCTCCCTAGGCTTATTAATGTCCAATTAGGGTTTTTAACCAATCTAGTGTTATCGAATAAGTTCGTTTGTGTCATTGGATGAACATTTAGGTTATTTTCTTCCACCCTACACCTAATCTTGTCCAATTGGGTTTTTTAACCAATCTTGGGCATCCAATAGGTGTGTTTGTGTCATTGGATGAACTTTTAGGTCATTTTCGTCCTCCCTTGGCTTATTATTGTCCAATTAGGGTTTTTAACCAATCTTATGCATCCATTAGGTGTGTTTGTGTCATTGGAAGAATATTTAGGTCATTTTATTACTCCCTAGGCTTATTATTGTCCAATTAGGGTGTTTAACCAATCTTGTGCATCCGATAGGTGTGTGTGTGTCATTGGATGAACATTTAGGTCATTTTCTTCCTCCCTTGGCTTATTCTTGAGCTATTAGGGTTTTTAACCAATCTTGTGCATCGAAAAAGTTCGTTTGTGACATTGGATGAACATTTAGGTCATTTTCGTTTTCGCTACACTTATTCTTGTCCAATTAGGGTTTTTAACCAATCTTGTGCATCCAATAGGTGTGTTTGTGTCCTTAAATGATCATTTACGTTATTTTGGTCCTCCCTATACTTATTCTTGTCCAATTAAAGTTTTTAACCAATCTTGTGCATCCAATAGGTGTGTCTGTGTCATTGGATGAACATTTAGGCTATTTTCGTCCTCCCCAGCCTTATTCTTGTCCAATTAAAGTTTTTAACCAATCTTGTGCATCGAATAAGTTCGTTTGTGTCATTGGATGAACATTTTTGTCATTTTCGTCCTCTCAAAACTTAATCATGTCCAATTAGGGTTTTTAACCAATCTTGTGCATCCAATTGGTGTGTTTGTGTCATTGGATGAACATTTAGGTCATTTTCGTCCACCCTACACTTTATCTTGACCAATTAGGGTGTTTAACCAATCTTGTGCATCAAATAGGTGTGTTTGTGTCATTGGATGAACATTTAGGTCATTTTCGTCCTCCCTAGGCTTATTCTTGTCCAATTAGGGTTTTTAACTAATCTTGTGCATCCAATAGGTGTGATTGTGTCATTGGATGAATATTAGGTCATTTTCGTCATCCCTAGGCTTATTCTAGTCCAATTAGGGAATTTTAACCAATCTTGTGCATCCAATAGGTGTGTTTGTGTCATTGGATGAACATATTGGTCATTTTCGTCCTCCCTTGGCTTATTATTGTCCAATTAGGGTTTTTAACCAATCTGGTGCATCCAATAGGTGTGTGTGTATCATTGGATGAACATTTAGGTCATTTTCTTCCTCCCTAGGCTTATTCTTGAGCAATTAGGGTTTTTAACCAATCTTGTGCATCGAATAAGTTCGTTTGTGACATTGGATGAACATTTAGGTCATTTTCGTCTTCGCTACACTTATTCTTGTCCAATTAGGGTTTTTAACCAATCTTGTGCATCCAATAGGTGTGTTTGTGTCCTTAAATGAACCTTTACGTCATTTTGATCCTCACTAGACTTATTCTTGTCCAATTAAAGTTTTTAACTAATCTTGTGCATCCAATAGGTGTGTTTGTGTCATTGGATGAACATTTAGGTCATTTTCGTCCTCCCTAGCCTTATTCTTGTGCATTTAGGGTTTTTAACCAATTTTGTGCATCCAATAAGTTCGTTTGTGTCATTGGATGAACATTTAGCTCATTTTTGTCCTCCCAACACTTAATCTTGTCCAATTAGGGTTGTTAACCAATCTTGTGCAACCAATAGGTGTGTTTGTGTCATTGGATGAACATAGAGGTCATTTCCGTCCTCCCTAGGCTTATTCTTGTCCAACTAATGTTTTTAACCAATCTTGTGCATCGAATAAGTTCGTTTGTGACATTGGATGAACATTTTTGTCATTTTCGTCCTCCCAACACTTAATCTTGTCCATTTAGGGTTTTTAATAGGTGTGTTTGTGTCATTGGATGAACATTGAGGGCATTTTCGTCCTCCCTAGGCTTATTCTTGTCCAATTAAAGTTTTTAACCAATCTTGTGCATCCAATAGGTGTGTTAGGGTCATTGGATGAACATTTAGGTCATTTTCGTCCTCCCTAGGCTTATTCTTGAGCAATTAGGGTTTTTAACGAATCTTGTGCATCGAATAAGTTCGTTTGTGTCATGGGAGGAATATTTAGGTCATTTTCGTCCTGCCTACACTTAATCTTTTCCTATTAGGGTTTTTAACCAATCTTGTGCATCCAATAGGTTCGTTTGTGTCATTGGATGAACATTTAGGTCATTTTCGTCCTCCCTAGGCATTATCTTTTCCAACGAGGGTTTTTAACAAATCTTGTGCATCCAACAGGTGTGTTGGTGTCATTGGATGAACATTTAGGTCATTTTCGTCCTCCCTTTGCTTATTATTGTCCAATTCGGGTTTTTAACCAATCTTGTGCATGGAATAAGTTTGTTTGTATCATTGGATGAACATTTAGGTCATTTTCGTCCTTCCTAGGCTTTATCTTGTCCAACGAGGGTTTTTAACAAATCTTGAGCATCCAATAGGTGTGTTTGTGTCCTTGGATGAACGTTTAGGTCATTTTCGTCGTCCCTTGGCTTATTCTTGTCCAATTTGGGTTTTTAACCAATCTCGTGCATCTAATAGGAGCGTTTGTGTCGTTGGATGAACATTTTGGTCATATTTGTCCTCCATTGGCTTATGCTTGTCCAATTAGCGTTTTAAACTAATCTTGTGCATCCAATAGGTGTGTCATTTACGTCATTTTCGTCCTCCCTAGGCTTATTCTTGTCCAATTAGAGTTTTTAACCAATCTTGTGCAACCAATAGGTGTGTTTGTGTCATTGGATGAACATTTAGGTCATTTTCGTCTTCCCTAGGCTTATTCTTGTGCAATAAAGGATTTTAACCAATCTTGTGCATCAAATAAGTTCGTTTGTATCATTGGATGAACATTTTGGTCATTTTTGTCCACCCAACACTTAATCTTGTCCAATTAGGGTTTTTAACCAATCTTGTGCATCCAATAGGTGTGTTTGTTTCATTGGATGGACATTGAGGTCATTTTCGTCCTCCCTAGGTTTATTCTTGTCCAATTTAAGTTTTTAACTAATCTTGTGCATCGAATAAGTTCGTTTGTTTCATTGGATGAACATTTAGGTCATTTTCGACCTCCCTTGGCTTATTGTTGTGCAAAAAGGGTTTTTAACCAATCATGTGCATCTAATAAGTTCGTTTGTGTCATTGGATGAACATTTAAGTCATTTTCGTCCTCGCTACACTTAATCTTGTCCAATTTGGGTTTTTAACAAATCTTGTGCCTCCAATTTGGGTTTTTAACAAATCTTGTGCCTCCAATAGGTGTGTTAGGGTCATTGGATGAACATTTAGGTCATTTTCGTCCACCCTAGGCTTATTCTTGAGCAATTAGGGTTTTTAACCAATCTTGTGCATCGAATAAGTTCGTTTGTGTCATGGGAGGAACATTTAGGTCATTTTCGTCCTGCCTACACTTAATCTTGTCCTATTAGGGTTTTTAACCAATCTTGTGCATCCAATAGGTTCGTTTGTGTCATTGGATGAACATTTAGGTCATTTTCGTCCTCCCTAGGCTTTATCTTTTCCAACGAGGGTTTTTAACAAATCTTGTGCATCCAATAGGTGTGTTTGTGTCCTTGGATGAACGTTTAGGTCATTTTCGTCGTCCCTTGGCTTATTCTTATCCAATTAGGGTTTTTAACCAATCTCGTGCATCTAATAGGAGCGTTTGTGTCATTGGATGAACATTTTGGTCATATTTGTCCTCCCTTGGCTTATTCTTGTCCAATTAGTGTTTTAAACTAATCTTGTGCGTCCAATAGGTGTGTCATTTACGTCATTTTCGTCCTCCCTTGGCTTATTCTTGTCCAATTAGAGTTTTTAACCAATCTTGTGCATCCAATAGGTGTGTTTGTGTCATTGGATGAACATTTAGGTCATTTTCGTCTTCCCTAGGCTTATTCTTGTGCAATAAAGGTTTTTAACCAATCTTGTGCATCCAATAGGTGTGTTTGTTTCATTGGTTTGACATTGAGGTCATTTTCGTCCTCCCTTGGTTTATTCTTGTCCAATTTAAGTTTTTAACTAATCTTGTGCATCGAAATAGTTCGTTTGTGTCATTGGATGAACTTTTAGGTCATTTTCGTCCTCCCTAGGCTTATTATTGTCCAATTAGGGTTTTTAACCAATCTTGTGCATCAAATAGGTGTGTTTGTGTCATTGGATTAACATTTAGGTCATCTTCGTCCTCTCTAGGCTTATTCTTGTGCAGCTAGGGGTTTTAACCAATCTTGTGCATCTAATAGGTGTGTTTGAGTCATTGGATGAACATTTTGGACATTTTCGTCCTCGCTACACTTAATCTTGTCCAATTTGGGTTTTTAATCAATCTTGTGCATCCAATAGGTTTGTTTGTGTCATTGGATGAACATTTAGGTCATTTTCTTCCTCCCTAGGTTTAATCTTGTCCAATTATGGTTTTTAACAAATCTTATGCATCCAATAGGTGTGTTTGTGCCATTGGATGAACATTTAGGTCATTTTATTCCCCCCTAGGCTTATTCTTGAGCAATTTGGGTTTTTAACCAATCTTGTGCATCGAATAAGTTCGTTTGTGACATTGGATGAACATTTTGGTCATTTTCGTCCTCCCAACACTTAATCTTGTCCAATTAGGGTTTTTAACCAATCTTGTGCATCCAATAGGTGTGTTTGTGTCATTGGATGAACATTGAGGTCATTTTCGTCCTCCCTAGGCTTATTCTTGTCCTATTAAAGTTTTTAACTAATCTCTTGCATGGAATAAGTTCGTTTGTGTCATTGGATGAACATTTAGGTCATTTTCCTCCTCCCTACACTTTATCTTGTCCCATTAAGGTTTTTAACCAATCTTGTGCATCCAATAAGTGTGTTTGTGTCATTGGATGAACATTTATATCATTTTCTACCTCCTATGGCTTATTCTTGTGCAAAAAGGGTTTTTAACCAATCATGTGCATCTAATAAGATCGTTTGTGTCATTGGATGAACATTTAGGTTATTTTCATCCTCCCTACACTTAATCTTGTCCAATTGGGGTTTTTAACCAATCTTGGGCATCCAATAGGTGTGTTTTTGTCGTTGAATGAACTTTTAGGTCATTTTCGTCCTCCCTAGGCTTATTCTTGTCCAATTAGGGTTTTTAGGCAATCTTGTGCATCAAATAGGTGTGTTTGTGTCATTGGATGAACATTTTGGTCATTTTCGTCCTCCCTTAGCTTATTATTGTCCAATTAGGGTGTTTAACCAATCTTGTGCATCCAATAGGTGTGTGTGTGTCATTGGATGAACATTTAGGTCATTTTCTTCCTCCCTAGGCTTATTCTTGAGCTATTAGGGTTTTTAACCAATCTTGTGCATCGAAAAAGATCGTTTGTGACATTGGATGAACATTTAGGTCATTTTCATTTTCGCTACACTTATTCTTGTCCAATTAAAGTTTTTAACCAATCTTGTGCATCCAATAGGTGTGTTTGTGTCATTGGATGAACATTTAGGTCATTTTCGTCCTCCCTAGCCTTATTCTTGTCCAATTAAAGTTTTTAACCAATCTTGTGCATCGAATAAGTTCGTTTGTGTCATTGGATGAACATTTTTGTCATTTTCGTCCTCTCAACACTTAATCTTGTCCAATTAGGGTTTTAACCAATCTTGTGCATCCAATAGGTGTGTTTGTGTCATTGGATTAACATTGAGGTCATTTTCGTCCTCCCAAGGCTTATTCTTGTCCAATTAAAGTTTTTAACAAATCTTGTGCATCGAATAAGTTCATTTGTGTCATTGGATGAACATTTAGGTCATTTTCGTCCACCCTACACTTTATCTTGACCAATTAGGGTGTTTAACCAATCTTGTGCATCAAATAGGTGTGTTTGTGTCATTGGATGAACATTTAGGTCATTTTCGTCCTCCCTAGGTTTATTCTTGTCCAATTAGAGTTTTTAACCAATCTTGTGCATCCAACAGGTGTGTTTGTGTCATTGGATGAACAATTACGTCATTTTCGTCCTCCCTTTGCTTATTATTGTCCAATTAAGGTTTTTAACCAATCTTGTGCATGGAATAAGTTTTTTTGTGTCATTGGATGAACATTTAGGTCATTTTCGTCCTCCCTAGACTTTATCTTGTCCAACGAGGGTTTTTAATAAATCTTGTGTATCCAATAGGTGTGTTTGTGTCCTTGGATTAACATTTAGGTCATTTTCGTCGTCCCTTGGCTTATTCTTGTCCAATTAGGGTTTTTAACAAATCTCGTGCATCTAATAGGAGCGTTTGTGTCATTGGATGAACATTTTGGTCATATTTGTCCTCCCTTGGCTTATTCTTGTCCAATTAGTGTTTTAAACTAATCTTGTGCATCCAATAGGTGTGTCATTTACGTCATTTTCGTCCTCCCTAGGCTTATTCTTGTCCAATTAGAGTTTTTAACCAATCTTGTGCATCCAATAGGTGTGTTTGTGTCATTGGATGAACATTGAGGTCATTTTCGTCTTCCCTAGGCTTATTCTTGTGCAATAAAGGTTTTTAACCAATCTTGTGCATCAAATAAGTTCGTTTGTATCATTGGATGAACATTTTGGTCATTTTTGTCCACCCAACACTTAATCTTGTCCAATTAGGGTTTTTAACCAATCTTGTGCATCCAATAGGTATGTTTGTTTCATTGGACGGACATTGAGGTCATTTTCGTCCTCCATAGGTTTATTCTTGTCCAATTTAAGTTTTTAACTAATCTTGTGCATCGAATAAGTTCGTTTGTTTCATTGGATGAACATTTAGGTCATTTTCGTCCTCCCTACACTTAATCTTGTCCAATTAGGGTGTTTAACCAATCTTGTGCGTCCAATAGGTGTGTTTGTGACATTGGATGAACATTTA
>JBBPBT010001345.1:522608-544249 GCA_037974875.1 Cicer bijugum | reverse complement strand
TGCATCCAATAAGTGTCTTTGTGTCATTGGATGAACATTTAGATCATTTTCTACCTCCTTTGGCTTATTCTTGTGCAAAAAGGGCTTTTAACCAATCATGTGCATCTAATAAGTTTGTTTGTGTCATTGGATGAACATTTAAGTTTTTTTCGTCCTCGCTACACTTAATCTTGTCCAATTTGGGTTTTTAACAAATCTTGTGCCTCCAATAGGTGTTTTTGTGTCATTTAATGAACATTTCAGTCATTGAATGAACATTTAAGTCATTTTCGTCCTCCCTAGGCTTATTCATGTCCAATTAGGGTTTTTAACCAATCTTGTGTCATCGAATAAGTTCGTTTGTGTCATTGGATGAACATTTAGGTTATTTTCATCCTCCCTACGCTTAATCTTGTCCAATTGGGGTTTTTAACCAATCTTGGGCATCCAAGAGGTGTGTTTGTGTCATTGAATGAACTTTTAGGTCATTTTCGTCATCCCTAGGCTTATTCTTGTCCAATTAGGGTTTGTAAGCAATCTTGTGCATCAAATAGGTGTGTTTGTGTCATTGGATGAACATTTTGGTCATTTTCGTCCTCCCTTGGCTGTTTATTATCCAATTAGGGTGTTTAACCAATCTTGTGCATCCAATAGGTGTGTGTGTGTCATTGGATGAACATTTAGGTCATTTTCTTCCTCCATAGGCTTATTCTTGAGCTATTAGGGTTTTTAACCAATCTTGTGCATTGAAAAAGTTCGTTTGTGACATTGGATGAACATTTAGGTCATTTTCGTTTTCGCTACACTTATTCTTGTCCAATTAGGGTTTTTAACCAATCTTGTGCATCCAATAGGTGTGTTTGTGTCCTTAAATGAACATTTACGTTATTTTGGTCCTCCCTAGACTTATTCTTGTCCAATTAAAGTTTTTAACCAATCTTGTGTATCCAATAGGTGTGTTTGTGTCATTGGATGAACATTTAGGTCATTTTCGTCCTCCCTAGCCTTATTCTTGTCCAATTAAAGTTTTAACCAATCTTGTGCATCGAATAAGTTCGTTTGTGTCATTGGATGAACATTTTTGTCATTTTCGTCCACCCTACACTTTATCTTGACCAATTAGGGTGTTTAACCAATCTTGTGCATCAAATAGGTGTGTTTGTGTCATTGGATGAACATTTAGGTCATTTTCGTCCTCCCTAGGTTTATTCTTGTCCAATTAGGGTTTTTAACCAATCTTGTGCGTCCAACAGGTGTGTTTGTGTCATTGGATGAACAATTACGTCATTTTCGTCCTCCCTTTGCTAATTATTGTCCAATTCAGGTTTTGAACCAATCTTGTGCATGGAATAAGTTTTTTTGTGTCATTGGATGAACATTTAGGTCATTTTCGTGCTCCCTAGACTTTATCTTGTCCAACGAGGGTTTTTAACAAATCTTGTGCATCCAATAGGTGTGTTTGTGTCCTTGGATGAACGTTTAGGTCATTTTCGTCCTCCCTTGGCTTATTCTTGTCCAATTAGGGTTTTTAACCAATCTCGTGCATCTAATAGGAGCGTTTGTGTCATTGGATGAACATTTTGATCATATTTGTCCTCCCTTGGCTTATTCTTGTTCAATTAGTGTTTTAAACTAATCTTGTGCATCCAATAGGTGTGTCATTTACGTCATTTTCGTCCTCCCTAGGCTTATTCTTGTCCAATTAGAGTTCTTAACCAATGTTGTGCATCCAATAGGTGTGTTTGTGTCATTAGATGAACATTTAGGTCATTTTCGTCTTCCCTATGCTTATTCTTGTGCAATAAAGGTTTTTAACCAATCTTGTGCATCAAATTAGTTCGTTTGTCTCATTGGATGAACATTTTGGACATTTTTGTCCACCCAACACTTAATCTTCTCCAATTAGGGTTTTTAACCAATCTTGTGCATCCAATAGGTGTGTTTGTTTCATTGGATGGACATTGAGGTCATTTTCGTCCTCCCTAGGTTTATTCTTGTCCAATTTAATTTTTTTAACTAATCTTGTGCATTGAATAAGTTCGTTTGTTTCATTGGATGAACATTTAGGTCATTTTCGTCCACCCTACACTTTATCTTGACCAATTATGGTGTCTAACCAATCTTGTGCATCAAATAGGTGTGTTTGTGTCATTGGATGAACTTTTAGGTCATTTTCGTCCTCCCTAGGCTTATTCTTGTCCAATTAGGGTTTTTAACCAATCTTGTGCATCAAAAATGTGTGTTTGTGTCATTGGATTAACATTTAGGTCATTTTCGTCCTCCCTAGGCTTATTTTTGTCCAATTAGGGTTTTAAACCACTCTTATGCATCCAATAGTTGTGTTTGTGTCATTGGAATTATATTTAGGTCATTTTCGTCCGCACCACACTTAATCTTGTCCAATTTGGGTTTTTGACAAATCTTGTGCCTCCAATAGGTGTGTTACCAAATTTCGGTTTTTAACAAATCTTGTGCCTCCAATTAAGGTTTTTTTACCAATCTTGTGCATCCCATAGGTGTGTTTGTATCATTGGATTAACATATAGGTCATTTTCGTCCTCCCAAGGCTTGTTCTGGTCTAATTAGGGTGTTTAACCAATCTTGTGCATCCAATAGGTGTGTTTGTGTCATTGGATGAACATTTAGGTCATTTTCGTCCTCCCTAGGCTTATTCTTGAGCAATTAGGGTTTTTAACCAATCTTGTGCATCGAATAAGTTCGTTTGTGTCATGGGAGGAACATTTAGGTCATTTTCGTCCTGCCTACACTTAATCTTGTCCTATTAGGGTTTTTAACCAATCTTGTGCATCCAATAGGTTCGTTTGTGTCATTGGATGAACATTTAGGTCATTTTCGTCCTCCCTAGGCTTTATCTTTTCCAACGAGGGTTTTTAACAAATCTTGTGCATCCAATAGGTGTGTTTGTGTCCTTGGATGAACGTTTAGGTCATTTTCGTCGTCCCTTGGCTTATTCTTGTCTAATTAGGGTTTTTAACCAATCTCGTGCATCTAATAGGAGCGTTTGTGTCATTGGATGAACATTTTGGTCATATTTGTCCTCCCTTGGCTTATTCTTGTCCAATTAGTGTTTTAAACTAATCTTGTGCATCCAATAGCTGTGTCATTTACGTCATTTTCGTCCTCCCTAGGCTTATTCTTGTCCAATTAGAGTTTTTAACCAATCTTGTGCATCCAATAGGTGTGTTTGTGTCATTGGATGAACATTTAGGTCATTTTCGTCTTCCCTAGGCTTATTCTTGTGCAATAAAGGTTTTGAACCAATCTTGTGCATCAAATAAGTTCGTTTGTATCATTGGATGAACATTTTGGTCATTTTTGTCCACCCAACACTTAATCTTGTCCAATTAGGGTTTTTAACCAATCTTGTGCATCCAATAGGTGTGTTTGTTTCATTGGATGGACATTGAGGTCATTTTCGTCCTCCCTAGGCTTATTCTTGTCCAATTTAAGTTTTTAACTAATCTTGTGCATCGAATAAGTTCGTTTGTTTCATTGGATGAACATTTAGGTCATTTTCGTCCTCCCTACACTTAATCTTGTCCAATTAGGGTGTTTAACTAATCTTGTGCGTCCAATAGGTGTGTTTGTGACATTGGATGAACATTTAGGTCCTTTTCGTCCTCCCTAGGCTTATTCTTGTCCAATTAGGGTTTTTAACTAATCTTGTGCATCGAAAAAGTTCGTTTGTGTCATTGGATAAACATTTAGGTCATTTTTGACCACCCTACACTTTATCTTGACCAATTAGGGTGTCTAACCAATCTTGTGCATCAAATAGGTGTGTTTGTGTCATTGGATGAACTTTTAGGTCATTTTCGTCCTCCCTAGGCTTATTCTTGTCCAATTAAGGTTTTTAACCAATCTTGTGCATCAAATAGGTGTGTTTGTGTCAATGGATTAACATTTAGGTCATCTTCGTCCTCCCTAGGCTTATTCTTGTGCAACTAGGGGTTTTAACCAATCTTGTGCATCTAATAGGTGTGTTTCAGTCATTGAATGAACATTTAAGTCATTTTCATCCTCCCTAGGCTTATTCATGTCCAATTAGGGGTTTTAACCAATCTTGTGTCATCGAATAAGTTCGTTTGTGTCATTGGATGAACATTTATGTTATTTTCATCCTCCCAACACTTAATCTTGTCCAATTGGGGTTTTTAACCAATCTTGGGCATCCAATAGGTGTGTTTGTGTCATTGAATGAACTTTTAGGTCATTTTCGTCTTCCCTAGGCTTATTCTTGTCCAATTAGGGTTTTTAAGCAATCTTGTGCATCAAATAGGTGTGTTTGTGTCATTGGATGAACATTTTGGTCATTTTCGTCCTCCCTTGGCTTATTATTGTCCAATTAGGGTGTTTAACCAATCTTGTGCATCCAATAGGTGTGTGTGTGTCATTGGATGAACATTTAGGTCATTTTCTTCCTCCCTAGGCTTATTCTTGAGCTATTAGGGTTTTTAACCAATCTTGTGCATCGAAAAAGTTCGTTCGTGACATTGGATGAACATTTAGGTCATTTTCGTTTTCGCTACACTTATTCTTGTCCAATTAGGGTTTTTAACCAATCTTTTGCATCCAATAGGTGTGTTTGTGTCCTTAAATGAACATTTACGTTATTTTGGTCCTCCCTAGACTTATTCTTGTCCAATTAAAGTTTTTAACCAATCTTGTGCATCCAATAGGTGTGATTGTGTCATTGGATGAACATTTAGGTCATTTTCGTCCTCCCTAGCCTTATTCTTGTCCAATTAAAGTTTTTAACCAATCTTGTGCATCGAATAAGTTCGTTTGTGTCATTGGATGCACATTTTTGTCATTTTCGTCCTCTCAACACTTAATCTTGTCCAATTAGGGTTTTTAACCAATCTTGTGCATCCAACAGGTTTGTTTGTGTCATTAGATGAACATTTAGGTCATTTTCTTCCTCCCTAGGCTTATTCTTGAGCTATTAGGGTTTTTAACCAATCTTGTGCATCGAAAAAGTTCTTTTGTCACATTGGATGAACATTTAGGTCATTTTCGTCCTGCCTACACTTAATCTTGTCCTATTTGGGTTTTTAACAAATCTTGTGGATCCAATAGGTGTGTTTGTGTCCTTGGATGAACGTTTAGGTCATTTTCATCGTCCCTTGGCTTATTCTTGTCCAATTAGGGTTTTTAACCAATCTCGTGCATCTAATAGGAGCGTTTGTGTCATTGGATGAACATTTTGGTCCTATTTGTCCTCCCTTGGCTTATTCTTGTCCAATTAGTGTTTTAAACTAATCTTGTGCATCCAATAGGTGTGTCATTTACGTCATTTTTGTCCTCCCTAGGCTTATTCTTGTCCAATTGGAGTTTTTAACCAATCTTGTGCATCCAATAGGTGTGTTTGTGTCATTGGATGAACATTTAGGTCATTTTCGTCTTCCCTAGGCTTATTCTTGTGCAATAAAGGTTTTTAACCAATCTTGTGCATCAAATAAGTTCGTTTGTATCATTGGATGAACTTTTTGGTCATTTTTGTCCACCCAACACTTAATCTTGTCCAATTAGGGTTTTTAACCAATCTTGTGCATCCAATAGGTATGTTTGTTTCATTGGACGGACATTGAGGTCATTTTCGTCCTCCCTAGGTTTATTCTTGTCCAATTTAAGTTTTTAACTAATCTTGTGTATCGAATAAGTTCGTTTGTTTCATTGGATGAACATTTAGGTCATTTTCGTCCTCCCTACACTTAATCTTGTCCAATTAGGGTGTTTAACCAATCTTGTGCGTCCAATAGGTGTGTTTGTGACATTGGATGAACATTTAGGTCATTTTCGTCCTCCCTAGTCTTATTCTTGTCCAATTAGGGTTTTTAACTAATCTTGTGCATCGAAAAAGTTCGTTTGTGTCATTGGATGAACATTTAGGTCATTTTTGACCACCCTACACTTTATCTTGACCAATTAGGGTGTCTAACCAATCTTGTGCATCAAATAGGTGTGTTTGTGTCATTGGATGAACATTTAGATCATTTTCGTCCTCCCTAGGCTTAATCTTGTCCAATTATGGTTTTTAACAAATCTTGTGCATCCAATAGGTGTGTTTGTGCCATTGGACGAACATTTAGGTCATCTTCGTCCTCCCTAGGTTTATTCTTGTGCAACTAGGGGTTTTAACCAATCTTGTGCATCTAATAGGTGTGTTTGAGTCATTGGATGAACATTTTGGACATTTTCGTCCTCGCTACACTTAATCTTGTCTAATTTGGGTTTTTAATCAGTCTTGTGCATCCAATAGGTTTGTTTGTGTCATTGGATGAACATTGAGGTCATTTTCGTCCTCCCTAGGCTTATTCTTGTCCAATTAAAGTTTTTAACTAATCTTTTGCATGGAATAAGTTCGTTTGTGTCATTGGATGAACATTTAGGTCATTTTCCTCCTCCCTACACTTTATCTTGTCCAATTAAGGTTTTTAACCAATCTTGTGCATCCAATAAGTGTGTTTGTGTCATTGGATGAACATTTAGATCATTTTCTACCTCCTTTGGCTTATTCTTGTGCAAAAAGGGTTTTTAACCAATCATGTGCATCTAATAAGTTCGTTTGTGTCATTGGATGAACATTTAAGTTATTTTCGTCCTCGCTACACTTAATCTTGTCCAATTTGGGTTTTTAACAAATCTTGTGCCTCCTATAGGTGTTTTTGTGTCATTCAATGAACATTTCAGTCATTGAATGAACATTTAAGTCATTTTCGTCCTCCCTAGGCTTATTCATGTCCAATTAGGGTTTTTAACCAATCTTGTGTCATCGAATAAGTTCGTTTCTGTCATTGGATGAACATTTTGGTTATTTTCATCCTCCCTACGCTTAATCTGGTCCAATTGGGGTTTTTAACCAATCTTGGGCATCCAATAGGTGTGTTTGTGTCATTGAATGAACTTTTAGGTCATTTTCGTCATCCCTAGGCTTATTCTTGTCCAATTAGGGTTTGTAAGCAATCTTGTGCATCAAATAGGTGTGTTTGTGTCATTGGATGAACATTTTGGTCATTTTCGTCCTCCCTTGGCTGTTTATTGTCCAATTAGGGTGTTTAACCAATCTTGTGCATCCAATAGGTGTGTGTGTGTCATTGGATGAACATTTAGGTCATTTTTTTCCTCCCTAGGCTTATTCTTGAGTTGTTAGGGTTTTTAACCAATCTTGTGCATCGAAAAAGTTCGTTTGTGACATTGGATGAACATTTAGGTCATTTTCGTTTTCGCTACACTTATTCTTGTCCAATTAGGGTTTTTAACCAATCTTGTGCATCCAATAGGTGTGTTTGTGTCATTGGATGAACATTTAGGTCATTTTCGTCCTCCCTAGCCTTATTCTTGTCCAATTAAAGTTTTAACCAATCTTGTGCATCGAATAAGTTCGTTTGTGTCATTGGATGAACATTTTTCTCATTTTCGTCCTCTCAACACTTAATCTTGTCCAATTAGGGTTTTTAACCAATCTTGTGCATCCAATAGGTGTGTTTGTGTCATTGGATTAACATTGAGGTCATTTTCGTCCTCCCAAGGCTTATTCTTGTCCAATTAAAGTTTTTAACAAATCTTGTGCATCGAATAAGTTCATTTGTGTCATTGGACCACCCTACACATTATCTTGACCAATTAGGGTGTCTAACCAATCTTGTGCATCAAATAGGTGTGTTTGTGTCATTGGATGAACTTTTAGGTCATTTTCGTCCTCCCTAGGCCTATTCTTGTCCAATTAGGGTTTTTAACCAATCTTGTGCATCAAATAGGTGTGCTTGTGTCAATGGATTAACATTTAGGTCATCTTCGTCCTCCCTAGGCTTATTCTTGTGCAACTAGGGGTTTTAACCAATCTTGTGCATCTAATAGGTGTGTTTCAGTCATTGAATGAACATTTAAGTCATTTTCATCCTCCCTAGGCTTATTCATGTCCAATTAGGGTTTTTAACCAATCTTGTGTCATCGAATAAGTTCGTTTGTGTCATTGGATGAACATTTATGTTATTTTCATCCTCCCTACACTTAATCTTGTCCAATTGGGGTTTTTAACCAATCTTGGGCATCCAATAGGTGTGTTTGTCTCATTGAATGAACTTTTAGGTCATTTTCGTCTTCCCTAGGCTTATTCTTGTCCAATTAGGGTTTTTAAGCAATCTTGTGCATCAAATAGGTGTGTTTGTGTCATTGGATGAACATTTTGGTCATTTTCGTCCTCCCTTGGCTTATTATTGTCCAATTAGGGTGTTTAACCAATCTTGTGCATCCAATAGGTGTGTGTGTGTGTCATTGGATGAACATTTAGGTCATTTTCTTCCTCCCTAGGCTTATTCTTGAGCTATTAGGGTTTTTAACCAATCTTGTGCATCGAAAAAGTTCGTTTGTGACATTGGATGAACATTTAGGTCATTTTCGTTTTCCCTACACTTATTCTTGTCCAATTAGGGTTTTTAACCAATCTTTTGCATCCAATAGGTGTGTTTGTGTCCTTAAATGAACATTTACGTTATTTTGGTCCTCCCTAGACTTATTCTTGTCCAATTAAAGTTTTTAACCAATCTTGTGCATCCAATAGGTGTGATTTTGTCATTGGATGAACATTTAGGTCATTTTCGTCCTCCCTAGCCTTATTTGTGTCATTGGATGAACATTTTTGTCATTTTTGTCCTCTCAACACTTAATCTTGTCCAATTAGGGTTTTTAACCAATCTTGTGCATCCAACAGGTTTGTTTGTGTCATTGGATGAACATTTAGGTCATTTTCGTCCTCCCTAGGTTTAATCTTGTCCAATTATGGTTTTTAACAAATCTTATGCATCCAATAGGTGTGTTTGTGCCATTGGATGAACATTTAGGTCATTTTATTCCCTCCTAGGCTTATTCTTGAGCAATTTGGGTTTTTAACCAATCTTGTGCATCGAATAAGTTTGTTTGTGACATTGGATGAACATTTTGGTCATTTTCGTCCTCCCAACACTTAATCTTGTCCAATTAGGGTTTTTAACCAATAGGTGTGTTTGTGTCATTGGATGAACATTGAGGTCATTTTCGTCCTCCCTAGGCTTATTCTTGTCCAATTAAAGTTTTTAACTAATCTTTTGCATGGAATAAGTTCGTTTGTGTCATTGGATGAACATTTAGGTCATTTTCCTCCTCCCTACACTTTATCTTGTCCAATTAAGGTCTTTAACCAATCTTGTGCATCCAATAAGTGTGTTTGTGTCATTGGATGAACATTTAGATCATTTTCGACCTCCCTTGGCTTATTCTTGTGCAAAAAGGGTTTTTAACCAATCATGTGCATCTAATAAGTTCGTTTGTGTCATTGGATGAACATTTAAGTTATTTTCGTCCTCGCTTCACTTAATCTTGTCCAATTTGGGTTTTTAACAAATCTTGTGCCTCCAATAGGTGTTTTTGTGTCATTTAATGAACATTTCAGTCATTGAATTAACATTTAAGTCATTTTCGTCCTCCCTAGGCTTATTCATGTCCAATTAGGGTTTTTAACCAATCTTGTGTCATCGAATAAGTTCGTTTGTGTCATTGGATGAACATTTAGGTCATTTTCTTCCTCCCTAGGCATATTCTTGAGCTATTAGGGTTTTTAACCAATCTTGTGCATCGAAAAAGTTCGTTTGTGACATTGGATGAACATTTAGGTCATTTTCGTTTTCGCTACACTTATTCTTGTCCAATTAGGGTTTTTAACCAATCTTTTGCATCCAATAGGTGTGTTTGTGTCCTTAAATGAACATTTACATTATTTTGGTCCTCCCTAGACTTATTCTTGTCCAATTAAAGTTTTTAACCAATCTTGTGCATCCAATAGGTGTGATTTTGTCATTGGAAGAACATTTAGGTCATTTTCGTCCTCCCTAGCCTTATTTGTGTCATTGGATGAACATTTTTGTCATTTTTGTCCTCTCAACACTTAATCTTGTCCAATTAGGGTTTTTAACCAATCTTGTGCATCCAACAGGTTTGTTTGTGTCATTGGATGAACATTTAGGTCATTTTCGTCCTCCCTAGGTTTAATCTTGTCCAATTATGGTTTTTAACAAATCTTATGCATCCAATAGGTGTGTTTGTGCCATTGGATGAACATTTAGGTCATTTTATTCCCTCCTAGGCTTATTCTTGAGCAATTTGGGTTTTTAACCAATCTTGTGCATCGAATAAGTTTGTTTGTGACATTGGATGAACATTTTGGTCATTTTCGTCCTCCCAACACTTAATCTTGTCCAATTAGGGTTTTTAACCAATAGGTGTGTTTGTGTCATTGGATGAACATTGAGGTCATTTTCGTCCTCCCTAGGCTTATTCTTGTCCAATTAAAGTTTTTAACTAATCTTTTGCATGGAATAAGTTCGTTTGTGTCATTGGATGAACATTTAGGTCATTTTCCTCCTCCCTACACTTTATCTTGTCCAATTAAGGTCTTTAACCAATCTTGTGCATCCAATAAGTGTGTTTGTGTCATTGGATGAACATTTAGATCATTTTCGACCTCCCTTGGCTTATTCTTGTGCAAAAAGGGTTTTTAACCAATCATGTGCATCTAATAAGTTCGTTTGTGTCATTGGATGAACATTTAAGTTATTTTCGTCCTCGCTTCACTTAATCTTGTCCAATTTGGGTTTTTAACAAATCTTGTGCCTCCAATAGGTGTTTTTGTGTCATTTAATGAACATTTCAGTCATTGAATGAACATTTAAGTCATTTTCGTCCTCCCTAGGCTTATTCATGTCCAATTAGGGTTTTTAACCAATCTTGTGTCATCGAATAAGTTCGTTTGTGTCATTGGATGAACATTTAGGTCATTTTCTTCCTCCCTAGGCATATTCTTGAGCTATTAGGGTTTTTAACCAATCTTGTGCATCGAAAAAGTTCGTTTGTGACATTGGATGAACATTTAGGTCATTTTCGTTTTCGCTACACTTATTCTTGTCCAATTAGGGTTTTTAACCAATCTTCTGCATCCAATAGGTGTGTTTGTGTCCTTAAATGAACATTTACGTTATTTTGGTCCTCCCTAGACTTATTCTTGTCCAATTAAAGTTTTTAACCAATCTTGTGCATCCAATAGGTGTGTTTGTGTCATTGGGTGAACATTTAGGTCATTTTCGTCCTCCCTAGCCTTATTCTTGTCCAATTAAAGTTTTTAACCAATCTTGTGCATCCAATAGGTGTGTTTGTGTCATTGGGTGAACATTTAGGTCATTTTCGTCCTCCCTAGCCTTATTCTTGTCCAATTAAAGTTTTTAACCAATCTTGTGCATCGAATAAGTTCGTTTGTGTCATTGGAAGAACATTTTTGTCATTTTCGTCCTCTTAACACTTAATCTTGTCCAATTAGGGTTTTTAACCAATCTTGTGCATCCAATAGGTGTGTTTGTGTCATTGGATTAACATTGAGGTCATTTTCGTCCTCCCAAGGCTTATTCTTGTCCAATTAAAGTTTTTAACAAATCTTGTGCATCGAATAAGTTCATTTGTGTCATTGGATGAACATTTAGGTCATTTTCGTCCTCCCTAGGCTTTATCTTGTCCAACGAGGGTTTTTAACAAATCTTGTGCATCCAATAGGTGTGTTTGTGTCCTTGGATGAACGTTAAGGTCATTTTCGTCGTCCCTTTGCTTATTCTTGTCCAATTAGGATTTTTAACCAATCTCGTGCAGCTAATAGGAGCGTTTGTGTCATTGGATGAACATTTTTGTCATATTTGTCCTCCCTTGGCTTATTCTTGTCCAATTAACGTTTTAAACTAATCTTGTGCATCCAATAGGTGTGTCATTTATGTCATTTTCGTCCTCCCTAGCCTTATTCTTGTCCAATTAGAGTTTTTAACCAATCTTGTGCATCCAATAGGTGTGTTTGTGTCATTGGATGAACATTTAGGTCATTTTCGTCTTGCCTAGGCTTATTCTTTTGCAGTAAAGGTTTTTAACCAATCTTGTGCATCAAATAAGTTGGTTTGTATCATTGGATGAACATTTTGGTCATTTTTGTCCACCCAACACTTAATCTTGTCCAATTAGGGTTTTTAACCAATCTTGGGCATCCAATAGGTGTGTTTGTTTCATTGGATGGACATTGAGGTCATTTTCGTCCTCCCTAGGTTTATTCTTGTCCAATTTAAGTTTTTAACCAATCTTGTGCATCGAATAAGTTCGTTTGTTTCATTTGATGAACATTTAGGTCATTTTCGTCCTCCCTACACTTAATCTTGTCCAATTAGGGTGTTTAACCAATCTTGTGCGTCCAATAGGTGTGTTTGTGACATTGGATGAACATTTAGGTCATTTTCGTCCTCCATAGGCTTATTCTTGTCCAATTAGGGTTTTTAACTAATCTTGTGCATCGAAAAAGTTCGTGTGTGTCATTGGATGAACATTTAGGTCATTTTCCTCCTCCCTACACTTTATCTTGTCCAATTAAGGTTTTTAACCAATCTTGTGCATCCAATAAGTGTGTTTGTGTCATTGGATGAACATTTAGATCATTTTCTACCTCCTTTGGCTTATTCTTGTGCAAAAAGGGTTTTTAACCAATCATGTGCATCTAATAAGTTCGTTTGTGTCATTGGATGAACATTTAAGTTATTTTCGTCCTCGCTACACTTAATCTTGTCCAATTTGGGTTTTTAACAAATCTTGTGCCTCCAATAGGTGTTTTTGTGTCATTTAATGAACATTTCAGTCATTGAATGAACATTTAAGTCATTTTCGTCCTCCCTAGGCTTATTCATGTCCAATTAGGGTTTTTAACCAATCTTGTGTCATCGAATAAGTTCGTTTGTGTCATTGGATGAACATTTAGGTTATTTTCATCCTCCCTACGCTTAATCTGGTCCAATTGGGGTTTTTAACCAATCTTGGGCATCCAATAGGTGTGTTTGTGTCAATGAATGAACTTTTAGGTCATTTTCGTCATCCCTAGGCTTATTCTTGTCCAATTAGGGTTTGTAAGCAATCTTGTGCATCAAATAGGTGTGTTTGTGTCATTGGATGAACATTTTGGTCATTTTCGTCCTCCCTTGGCTGTTTATTGTCCAATTAGGGTGTTTAACCAATCTTGTGCATCCAATAGGTGTGTGTGTGTCATTGGATGAACATTTAGGTCATTTTTTTCCTCCCTAGGCTTATTCTTGAGCTATTAGGGTTTTTAACCAATCTTGTGCATCGAAAAAGTACGTTTGTGACATTGGATGAAAATTTAGGTCATTTTCGTTTTCGCTACACTTATTCTTGTCCAATTAGGGTTTTTAACCAATCTTGTGCATCCAATAGGTGTGTTTGTGTCCTTAAATGAACATTTACGTTATTTTGGTCCTCCCTAGACTTATTCTTGTCCAATTAAAGTTTTTAACCAATCTTGGGCATCCAATAGGTGTGTTTGTGTCATTGGATGAACATTTAGGTCATTTTCGTCCTCCCTAGCCTTATTCTTGTCCAATTAAAGTTTTTAACAAATCTTGTGCATCGAATAAGTTCATTTGTGTCATTGGATGAACATTTAGGTCATTTTCGTCCACCCTACACTTTATCTTGACCAATTAGGGTTTTTAACCAATCTTGTGCATCCAATAGGTGTGTTTGTGTCATTGGATGAACATTGAGGTCATTTTCGTCCTCCCTAGGCTTATTCTTGTCCAATTAGAGTTCTTAACCAACGTTGTGCATCCAATAGGTGTGTTTGTGTCATTAGATGAACATTTAGGTCATTTTCGTCTTCCCTATGCTAATTCTTGTGCAATAAAGGTTTTTAACCAATCTTGTGCATCAAATAAGTTTGTTTGTCTCATTGGATGAACATTTTGGACATTTTTGTCCACCCTACACTTAATCTTGTCCAATTAGGGTTTTTAACCAATCTTGTGCATCCAATAGGTGTGTTTGTTTCATTGGATGGACATTGAGGTCATTTTCGTCCACCCTAGGTTTTTTTCTTGTCCAATTTAATTTTTTTAACTAATCTTGTGCATTGGATAAGTTCGTTTGTTTCATTGGATGAACATTTAGGTCATTTTCGTCCTCCCTACACTTAATCTTGTCCAATTAGGGTGTTTAACCAATCTTGTGCGTCCAATAGGTGTGTTTGTGACATTGGATGAACATTTAGGTCATTTTCGTCCCCCATAGGCTTATTCTTGTCCAATTAGGGTTTTTAACTAATCTTGTGCATCGAAAAAGTTCGTTTGTGTCATTGGATGAACATTTAGGTCATTTTTGACCACCCTACACTTTATCTTGACCAATTATGGTGTCTAACCAATCTTGTGCATCAAATAAGTGTGTTTGTGTCATTGGATGAACTTTTAGGTCATTTTCGTCCTCCGTAGGCTTATTCTTGTCCAATTAGGGGTTTTAACCAATCTTGTGCATCAAAAAGGTGTGTTTGTGTCATTGGATTAACATTTAGGTCATTTTCGTCCTCCCTAGGCTTATTTTTGTCCAATTAGGGTTTTAAACCACTCTTATGCATCCAATAGTTGTGTTTGTGTCATTGGAATTATATTTAGGTCATTTTCGTCCGCACTACACTTAGTCTTGTCCAATTTGGGTTTTTGACAAATCTTGTGCCTCCAATAGGTGTGTTACCAAATTTCGGT
This sequence comes from Cicer bijugum, assembly GCA_037974875.1. NCBI lineage: Eukaryota > Viridiplantae > Streptophyta > Magnoliopsida > Fabales > Fabaceae > Cicer > Cicer bijugum. The sequence continues at coordinate 529,646 of JBBPBT010001345.1, read as the reverse complement.
TTTTAACAAATCTTGTGCCTCCAATTAAGGTTTTTTACCAATCTTGTGCATCCCATAGGTGTGTTTGTATCATTGGATTAACATATAGGTCATTTTCGTCCTCCCAAGGCTTGTTCTGGTCTAATTAGGGTGTTTAACCAATCTTGTGCATCCAATAGGTGTGTTTTGTGTCATTGGATGAACATTTAGGTCATTTTCGTCCTCCCTAGGCTTATTCTTGAGCAATTAGGGTTTTTAACCAATCTTGTGCATCGAATAAGTTCGTTTGTGTCATGGGAGGAACATTTAGGTCATTTTCGTCCTGCCTACACTTAATCTTGTCCTATTAGGGTTTTTAACAAATCTTGTGCATCCAATAGGTTCGTTTGTGTCATTGGATGAACATTTAGGTCATTTTCGTCCTCCCTAGGCTTTATCTTTTCCAACGAGGGTTTTTAACAAATCTTGTGCATCCAATAGGTGTGTTTGTGTCCTTGGATGAACGTTTAGGTCATTTTCGTCGTCCCTTGGCTTATTCTTGTCTAATTAGGGTTTTTAACCAATCTCGTGCATCTAATAGGAGCGTTTGTGTCATTGGATGAACATTTTGGTCATATTTGTCCTCCCTTGGCTTATTCTTGTCCAATTAGTGTTTTAAACTAATCTTGTGCATCCAATAGCTGTGTCATTTACGTCATTTTCGTCCTCCCTAGGCTTATTCTTGTCCAATTAGAGTTTTTAACCAATCTTGTGCATCCAATAGGTGTGTTTGTGTCATTGGATGAACATTTAGGTCATTTTCGTCTTCCCTAGGCTTATTCTTGTGCAATAAAGGTTTTGAACCAATCTTGTGCATCAAATAAGTTCGTTTGTATCATTGGATGAACATTTTGGTCATTTTTGTCCACCCAACACTTAATCTTGTCCAATTAGGGTTTTTAACCAATCTTGTGCATCCAATAGGTGTGTTTGTTTCATTGGATGGACATTGAGGTCATTTTCGTCCTCCCTTGGTTTATTCTTGTCCAATTTAAGTTTTTAACTAATCTTGTGCATCGAATAAGTTCGTTTGTTTCATTGGATGAACATTTAGGTCATTTTCGTCCTCCCTACACTTAATCTTGTCCAATTAGGGTGTTTAACCAATCTTGTGCGTCCAATAGGTGTGTTTGTGACATTGGATGAACATTTAGGTCCTTTTCGTCCTCCCTAGGCTTAATCTTGTCCAATTAGGGTTTTTAACTAATCTTGTGCATCGAAAATGTTCGTTTGTGTCATTGGATAAACATTTAGGTCATTTTTGACCACCCTACACTTTAGCTTGACCAATTAGGGTGTCTAACCAATATTGTGCATCAAATAGGTGTGTTTGTGTCATTGGATGAACTTTTAGGTCAATTTCGTACTCCCTAGGCTTATTCTTGTCCAATTAGGGTTTTTAACCAATATTGTGCATCAAATAGGTGTGTTTGTGTCAATGGATTAACATTTAGGTCATCTTCGTCCTGCCTAGGCTTATTCTTGTGCAACTAGGGGTTTTAACCAATCTTGTGCATCTAATAGGTGTGTTTCAGTCATTGAATGAACATTTAAGTCATTTTCATCCTCCCTAGGCTTATTCATGTCCAATTAGGGTTTTTAACCAATCTTGTGTCATCGAATAAGTTCGTTTGTGTCATTGGATGAACATTTATGTTATTTTCATCCTCCCTACACTTAATCTTGTCCAATTGGGGTTTTTAACCAATCTTGGGCATCCAATAGGTGTGTTTGTCTCATTGAATGAACTTTTAGGTCATTTTCGTCCTCCCTAGGCTTATTCTTGTCCAATTAGGGTTTTTAAGCAATCTTGTGCATCAAATAGGTGTGTTTGTGTCATTGGATGAACATTTTGGTCATTTTCGTCCTCCCTTGGCTTATTATTGTCCAATTAGGGTGTTTAACCAATCTTGAGCATCCAATAGGTGTGTGTGTGTCATTGGATGAACATTTAGGTCATTTTCTTCCTCCCTAGGCTTATTCTTGAGCTATTAGGGTTTTTAACCAATCTTGTGCATCGAAAAAGTTCGTTTGTGACATTGGATGAACATTTAGGTCATTTTCGTTTTCGCTACACTTATTCTTGTCCAATTAGGGTTTTTAACCAATCTTTTGCATCCAATAGGTGTGTTTGTGTCCTTAAATGAACATTTACGTTATTTTGGTCCTCCCTAGACTTATTCTAGTCCAATTAAAGTTTTTAACCAATCTTGTGCATCCAATAGGTGTGATTTTGTCATTGGATGAACATTTAGGTCATTTTCGTCCTCCCTAGCCTTATTTGTGTCATTGGATGAACATTTTTGTCATTTTTGTCCTCTCAACACTTAATCTTGTCCAATTAGGGTTTTTAACCAATCTTGTGCATCCAACAGGTTTGTTTGTGTCATTGGATGAACATTTAGGTCATTTTCGTCCTCCCTAGGTTTAATCTTGTCCAATTATGGTTTTTAACAAATCTTATGCATCAAATAGGTGTGTTTGTGCCATTGGATGAACATTTAGGTCATTTTATTCCCCCCTAGGCTTATTCTTGAGCAATTTGGGTTTTTAACCAATCTTGTGCATCGAATAAGTTCGTTTGTGACATTGGATGAACATTTTGGTCATTTTCGTCCTCCCAACACTTAATCTTGTCCAATTAGGGTTTTTAACCAATCTTGTGCATCCAATAGGTGTGTTTGTGTCATTGGATGAACATTGAGGTCATTTTCGTCCTCCCTAGGCTTATTCTTGTCCAATTAAAGTTTTTAACTAATCTTTTGAATGGAATAAGTTCGATTGTGTCATTGGATGAACATTTAGGTCATTTTCCTCCTCCCTACACTTTATCTTGTCCAATTAAGGTTTTTAACCAATCTTGTGCATCCAATAAGTGTGTTTGTGTCATTGGATGAACATTTAGATCATTTTCGACCTCCCTTGGCTTATTCTTGTGCAAAAAGGGTTTTTAACCAATCATGTGCATCTAATAAGTTCGTTTGTGTCATTGGATGAACATTTAAGTTATTTTCGTCCTCGCTACACTTAATCTTGTCCAATTTGGGTTTTTAACAAATCTTGTGCCTCCAATAGGTGTTTTTGTGTCATTTAATGAACATTTCAGTCATTGAATGAACATTTAAGTCATTTTCGTCCTCCCTAGGCTTATTCATGTCCAATTAGGGTTTTTAACCAATCTTGTGTCATCGAATAAGTTCGTTTGTGTCATTGGATGAACATTTAGGTCATTTTCTTCCTCCCTAGGCATATTCTTGAGCTATTAGGGTTTTTAACCAATCTTGTGCATCGAAAAAGTTCGTTTGTGACATTGGATGAACATTTAGGTCATTTTCGTTTTCGCTACACTTATTCTTGTCCAATTAGGGTTTTTAACCAATCTTCTGCATCCAATAGGTGTGTTTGTGTCCTTAAATGAACATTTACGTTATTTTGGTCCTCCCTAGACTTATTCTTGTCCAATTAAAGTTTTTAACCAATCTTGTGCATCCAATAGGTGTGTTTGTGTCATTGGATGAACATTTAGGTCATTTTCGTCCTCCCTAGCCTTATTCTTGTCCAATTAAAGTTTTTAACCAATCTTGTGCATCGAATAAGTTCGTTTGTGTCATTGGAAGAACATTTTTGTCATTTTCGTCCTCTTAACACTTAATCTTGTCCAATTAGGGTCTTTAACCAATTTTGTGCATCCAATAGGTGTGTTTGTGTCATTGGATTAACATTGAGGTCATTTTCGTCCTCCCAAGGCTTATTCTTGTCCAATTAAAGTTTTTAACAAATCTTGTGCATCGAATAAGTTCATTTGTGTCATTGGATGAACATTTAGGTCATTTTCGTCCACCCTACACTTTATCTTGACCAATTAGGGTGTTTAACCAATCTTGTCCATCAAATAGGTGTGTTTGTGTCATTGGATGAACATTTAGGTCATTTTCGTCCTCCCTAGGGTTATTCTTGTCCAATTAGGGTTTTTAACCAATCTTGTGCATCCAACAGGTGTGTTTGTGTCATTGGATGAACAATTACGTCATTTTCGTCCTCCCTGTCCTTATTATTGTCCAATTCAGGTTTTTAACCAATCTTGTGCATGGAATAAGTTTGTTTGTGTCATTGGATGAACATTTAGGTCATTTTCGTCCTCCCTAGGCTTTATCTTGTCCAACGAGGGTTTTTAACAAATCTTGTGCATCTAATAGGTGTGTTTGTGTCCTTGGATGAACGTTAAGGTCATTTTCGTCGTGCCTTTGCTTATTCTTGTCCAATTAGGATTTTTAACCAATCTCGTGCAGCTAATAGGAGCGTTTGTGTCATTGGATGAACATTTTGGTCATATTTGTCCTCCGTTGACTTATTCTTGTCCAATTAACATTTTAAACTAATCTTGTGCATCCAATAGGTGTGTCATTTATGTCATTTTCGTCCTCCCTAGCCTTATTCTTGTCCAATTAGAGTTTTTAACCAATCTTGTGCATCCAATAGGTGTGTTTGTGTCATTGGATGAACATTTAGGTCATTTTTGTCTTGCCTAGGCTTATTCTTTTGCAGTAAAGGTTTTTAACCAATCTTGTGCATCAAATAAGTTGGTTTGTATCATTGGTTGAACATTTTGGTCATTTTTGTCCACCCAACACTTAATCTTGTCCAATTAGGGTTTTTAACCAATCTTGGGCATCCAATAGGTGTGTTTGTTTCATTGGATGGACATTGAGGTCATTTTCGTCCTCCCTAGGTTTATTCTTGTCCAATTTAAGTTTTTAACCAATCTTGTGCATCGAATAAGTTCGTTTGTTTCATTTGATGAACATTTAGGTCATTTTCGTCCTCCCTACACTTAATCTTGTCCAATTAGGGTGTTTAACCAATCTTGTGCGTCCAATAGGTGTGTTTGTGACATTGGATGAACATTTAGGTCATTTTCGTCCTCCATAGGCTTATTCTTGTCCAATTAGGGTTTTTAACTAATCTTGTGCATCGAAAAAGTTCGTGTGTGTCATTGGATGAACATTTAGGTCATTTTTGACCACCCTACACTTTATCTTGACCAATTAGGGTGTCTAACCAATCTTGTGCATCAAATAGGTGTGTTTGTGTCATTGGATTAACAATTAGGTCATTTTCGTCCTCCCTAGGCTTATTTTTGTCCAATTAGGGTTTAAAACCAATCTTATGCATCCAATAGGTGTGTTTGTGTCATTGGAAGAATATTTAGGTCATTTTCATCCTCACTACACTTAATCTTGTCCAATTTAGGTCTTTGAAAAATCTTGTGCCTCCAATAGGTGTGTTACCAAACTTGGGTTATTAACAAATCTTGTGCCTCCAATTAAGGTTTTTTACCAATCTTGAGCATCCCATAGGTGTGTTTGTATCATTGGATTAACATATAGGTCATTTTCGTCCTCCCTAGGCTTGTTCTGGTCTAATTAGGGTGTTTAACCAATCTTGTGCATCCAATAGGTGTGTTTGTGTCATTGGATGAACATTTAGGTCATTTTCGTCCTCCTTAGGCTTATTCTTGTCCAATTAGGGTTTTTAACCAATCTTGTGCATCGAATAAGTTCGTTTGTGACATTGGATGAATATTTTGGTCATTTTCGTCCTCCCAACACTTAATCTTGTCCAATTAGGGTTTTTAACCAATCTTGTGCATCCAATAGGTATGTTTGTGTCATTGGATGAACATTGAGGTCATTTTCGTCCTCCCTAGGCTTATTCTTGTCCAATTAAAGTTTTTAACTAATCTTTTGCATGGAATAAGTTCGTTTGTGTCATTGGATGAACATTTAGGTCATTTTCCTCCTCCCTACACTTTATCTTGTCCAATTAAGGTTTTTAACCAATCTTGTGCATCCAATAAGTGTGTTTGTGTCATTGGATGAACATTTAGATCATTTTCTACCTCCTTTGGCTTATTCTTGTGCAAAAAGGGTTTTTAACCAATCATGTGCATCTAATAAGTTCGTTTGTGTCATTGGATGAACATTTAAGTTATTTTCGTCCTCGCTACACTTAATCTTGTCCAATTTGGGTTTTTAACAAATCTTGTGCCTCCTATAGGTGTTTTTGTGTCATTCAATGAACATTTCAGTCATTGAATGAACATTTAAGTCATTTTCGTCCTCCCTAGGCTTATTCATGTCCAATTAGGGTTTTTAACCAATCTTGTGTCATCGAATAAGTTCGTTTCTGTCATTGGATGAACATTTTGGTTATTTTCATCCTCCCTACGCTTAATCTGGTCCAATTGGGGTTTTTAACCAATCTTGGGCATCCAATAGGTGTGTTTGTGTCATTGAATGAACTTTTAGGTCATTTTCGTCATCCCTAGGCTTATTCTTGTCCAATTAGGGTTTGTAAGCAATCTTGTGCATCAAATAGGTGTGTTTGTGTCATTGGATGAACATTTTGGTCATTTTCGTCCTCCCTTGGCTGTTTATTGTCCAATTAGGGTGTTTAACCAATCTTGTGCATCCAATAGGTGTGTGTGTGTCATTGGATGAACATTTAGGTCATTTTTTTCCTCCCTAGGCTTATTCTTGAGTTGTTAGGGTTTTTAACCAATCTTGTGCATCGAAAAAGTTCGTTTGTGACATTGGATGAACATTTAGGTCATTTTCGTTTTCGCTACACTTATTCTTGTCCAATTAGGGTTTTTAACCAATCTTGTGCATCCAATAGGTGTGTTTGTGTCATTGGATGAACATTTAGGTCATTTTCGTCCTCCCTAGCCTTATTCTTGTCCAATTAAAGTTTTAACCAATCTTGTGCATCGAATAAGTTCGTTTGTGTCATTGGATGAACATTTTTCTCATTTTCGTCCTCTCAACACTTAATCTTGTCCAATTAGGGTTTTTAACCAATCTTGTGCATCCAATAGGTGTGTTTGTGTCATTGGATTAACATTGAGGTCATTTTCGTCCTCCCAAGGCTTATTCTTGTCCAATTAAAGTTTTTAACAAATCTTGTGCATCGAATAAGTTCATTTGTGTCATTGGATGAACATTTAGGTCATTTTCGTCC
>JBBPBT010001345.1:481146-496296 GCA_037974875.1 Cicer bijugum | reverse complement strand
CATTGAATGAACATTTAAGTCATTTTCGTCCTCCCTAGGCTTATTCATGTCCAATTAGGGTATTTAACCAATCTTGTGTGAACGAATAAGTTCGTTTGTGTCATTGGATGAACATTTAGGTCATTTTCTTCCTCCCTACACTTAATCTTGTCCAATTGGGTTTTTAACCAATGTTGGGCATCCAATAGGTGTGTTTGTCTCATTGGATGAACTTTTAGGTCATTTTCGTCCTCCCTAGGCTTATTCTTGTCCAATTAGGGTTTTTAACCAATCTTGTGCATCAAATAGGTGTGTTTGTGTCATTGGATTAACATTTAGGTCATTTTCGTCCTCCCTAGGCTTATTTTTGTCCAATTAGGGTTTTTAACCAATCTTATGCATCCAATAGGTGTGTTTGTGTCATTGGAAGAATATTTAGGTCATTTTAGGTCATTTTCTTACTCCCTAAGTTTATTCTTGAGCAATTAGGGTTTTTAACCAATCTCTTGCATCGAATAAGTTCGTTTGTGTAATTGAATGAACATTTAGGTCATTTTCGTCCTCCTTAAGCTTTATCTTGTCCAATTAGGGTTTTTAACTAATCATGTGCTTCCAATAGGTGTGATTGTGTCATTGGATGAATATTTAGGTCATTTTCGTCGTCCCTACGCTTATTCTTGTCCAATTAGGGCATTTTAACCAATCTTGTGCATCCAATAGGTGTGTTTGTGTCATTGGATGAACATTTAGGTCATTTTTGTCCACCCTTGACTTATTATTGTCCAATTAGGGTTTTTAACCAATCTTGTGCATCCAATAGGTGTATGTGTGTGTCATTGGATGAACATTTAGGTCATTTTCTTCCTCCTTAGGCTTATTCTTGAGGAATTAGGGTTTTTAACCAATCTTGTGCATCGAATAAGTTCGTTTGTGACATTGGATGAACATTTAGGTCATTTTCGTCTTCACTACACTTATTCTTGTCCAATTAGGGTTTTTAACCAATCTTGTGCATCCAAAAGGTGTGTTTGTGTCCTTAAATAAACATTTACGTCATTTTGATCCTCCCTAGACTTATTCTTGTCCAATTAAAGTTTTTAACCAATCTTGTGCATCCAAAAGGTGTGTTTGTGTCGTTGGATGAACATTTAGGTCATGTTCGATCTCCCTTGGCTTATTCTTGTGCAAAAAGGGTTTTTAACCAATCTTGTGCATCTAATAAGTTTGTTTGTGTCATTGGATGAACATTTAAGTCATTTTTGTCCTCGTTACACTTAATCTTGTCCAATCTGGGTTTTTAACAAATCTTGTGCCTCCAATAGGTGTGTTTGTGTCATTTAATGAACATTTCAGTCATTGAATGAACATATAAGTCATTTTCGTCCTCCCTAGGCTTATTTATGTCTGATTAGGGTTTTTAACCAATCTTGTGTCATCGAATAAGTTCGTTTGTGTCATTGGAAGAACATTTAGGTTATTTTTTTCCTCCCTACACTTAATCTTGTCCAATTTGGTTTTTAACCAATCTTGGGCATCCAATAGTTGTGTTTGTCTCATTGGATGAACATTTAGGTCATTTTCGTCCTCCCTAGCCTTTTTCTTGTGCATTTAGGGTTTTTAACCAATTTTGAGCATCCAATAAGTTCGTTTGTGTCATTGGATGAACATTTAGGTCATTTTTGTCCTCCCAACACTTAATCTTGTCCAATTAGGGTTTTTAACCAATCTTGTGCATCCAATAGGTGTGTCTGTGTCATTGGATGAACATAGAGGTCATTTTCGTCCTCCCTAGGCTTATTCTTGTCCAATTAAAGTTTTTAACCAATCTTGTGCATCGAATAAGTTCATTTCTGACATTGGATGAACATTTTTGTCATTTTCGTCCTCCCAACACTTAATCTTGTCCAATTAGGGTGTTTAACCAATCTTGTGCATCAAATAGGTGTGTTTGTGTCGTTGGATGAACCTTTAGGTCATTTTCGTCCTCCCTAGGCTTATTCTTGTCCAATTAGGGTTTTTAACCAATCTTGTGCATCCAATAGGTGTGTTTGTGTCATTGGATGAACATTTAGGTCATTTTCGTCCTCCCTAGGCTTATTCTTGTCCAGTTAGGGTTTTTAACTAATCTTGTGCATCGAATAAGTTCGTTTGTGTCATTGGATGAACATTTACGTCATTTTCGTCCTCCCTAGGCTTTATCTTGTCCAACGAGGGTTTTTAACAAATCTTGTGCAACCAATAGGTGTGTTTGAGTCATTGGATGAACGTTTAGGTCATTTTCGTCGTCCCTTGGCTTATTCTTGTCCAATTACGGTTTTTTCCAATCTTGTGCATTTAATAGGTGCCTTTGTGTCGTTGGATGAACATTTTGGTCATATTTGTCCTCCCTTGGCTTATTCTTGTCCAATTAGCGTTTTAAACTAATCTTGTTCATCCAATAGGTGGGTCATTTACGTTATTTTCGTCCTCCCTAGGCTTATTCTTGTCCAATTAGAGTTTTTAACCAATCTTGTGCATCCAATAGGTGTGTTTGTGTCATTGGATGAACATTTAGGTCATTTTCGTCTTCCCTAGGCTTATTCTTGTGCAATAAAGGTTTTTAACCAATCTTGTGCATCAAATAAGTTCGTTTGTGTCATTGGATGAACATTTTGGTCACTTTCGTCCACCCAACACTTAATCTTGTCCAATTAGGGTTTTTAACCAATCTTGTGCATCCAATAGGTGTGTTTGTGTCATTGGATGGACATTGAGGTCATTTTCGTCCTCCCTACACTTAATCTTGTCCAATTAGGGTGTTTAACCAATATTGTGTGTCCAATAGGTGTGTTTGTGACATTGGATGAACATTTATGTCATTTTCGTCCTCCCTAGGCTTATTCTTGTCCAGTTAGGGTTTTTAACTAATCTTGTGCATCGAATAAGTTCGTTTGTGTCATTGGATGAACATTTAGGTCATTTTCGTCCTCCCTACACTTAATCTTGTCCAATTAGGGTTTTTAACCAATCTTGGGCATCCAATACGTGTGTTTGTGTCATTAGATGAACATTTAGGTCATTTTCGTGCACCCTAGGCTTATTCTTGTGCAATTAAGGTTTTTTACCAATCTTGTGCATCCCATAGGTGTGTTTGTATCATTGGATGAACATTTAGGTCATTTTCGTCCTCCCTAGGCTTGTTCTGGTCTAATAAGGGTGTTTAACCAATCCTGTGCATCCAATAGGTGCGTTTGTGTCATTGGATGAACAATTAGGTCATTTTTGTCCTCCCTAGGCTTATTCTTGTCCAATTGGGGGTTTTTAACCAATCTTGTGCATCCAATAAGTGTGTTTGTGTCATTGGATGAACATTTAGGTCATGTTCGACCTCCCTTGGCTTATTCTTGTGCAAAAAGGGTTTTTAACCAATCAAGTGCATCTAATAAGTTCGTTTGTGTCATTGGATGAACATTTAAGTCATTTTCGTCCTCGCTACACTTAATCTAGTCCAATTTGGGTTTTGAACCAATCTTCAGCGTCCAATAGGTGTGTTTGTGACATTGGATGAACATTTAGGTCATTTTCGTCCTCCCTAGGCTTATTCTTGTCCAGTTAGGGTTTTTAACTAATCTTGTGCATCGAATAAGTTCGTTTGTGTCATTGGATGAACATTTAGGTCATTTTCGTCCTCCCTACACTTAATCTTGTCCAATTAGGGTTTTTAACCAATCTTGGCCATCCAATAGGTGTGTTTGTGTCATTAGATGAACATTTAGGTCATTTTCGTCCACCCTAGGCTTATTCTTGTGCAATTAAGGTTTTTTAACAATCTTGTGCATCCCATAGGTGTGTTTGTATCATTGGATGAACATTTAGGTCATTTTCGTCATCCCTAGGCTTGTTGTGGTCTAATAAGGGTGTTTCACCAATCCTGTGCATCCAATAGGTGTGTTTGTGTCATTGGATGAACAATTAGGTCGTTTTTGTCCTCCCTAGGCTTATTCTTGTCCAATTGGGGGTTTTTAACCAATCTTGTGCATCCAATAAGTGTGTTTTTGTCATTGGATGAACATTTAGGTCATGTTCGACCTCCCTACACTTAATCTTGTCCAATTTGGGTTTTTAACCAATCTTGTGCGTCCAATAGGTGTGTTTGTGACATTGGATGAACATTTAGGTCATTTTCGTCCTCCCTACACTTAATCTTGTCCAATTAGGGTGTTTAACCAATCTTGTGCGTCCAATAGGTGTGTTTGTGACATTGGATGAACCTTTACGTCCTGTTCGACCTCCCTTGGCTTATTCTTGTGCAAAAAGGGTTTTTAACCTATCATGTGCATCTAATAAGTTCGTTTGTGTCATTCGATGAACATTTAAGTCATTTTCGTCCTCGCTACACTTAATCTTGTCCAATTTGGGTTTTAAACAAATCTTGTGCCTCCAATACGTGTGTTTGTGTCATTTAATGAACATTTCAGTCATTGAATGAACATTTAAGTCATTTTCGTCCTCCCTAGGCTTATTCATGTCCAATTAGGGTTTTTAACCAATCTTGTGTGATCAAATAAGTTCGTTTGTGTCATTGGATGAACATTTAAGTTATTTTCTTCCTCCCTACACTTAATCTTGTCCAATTGGGTTTTTAACCAATCTTGTGCATCCAATAGATGTGTTTGTCTCATTGGAGGAACTTTTAGGTCATTTTCGTCCTCCCTGGGCTTATTTTTGTCCAATTAGGGTTTTTAACCAATCTTATGCATCCAATAGGCGTGTTTTTGTCATTGGAAGAATATTTAGGTCATTTTCTTACTCCTTAGGCTTATTCTTGAGCAATTAGGGTTTTTAACCAATCTTGTGCATCGAATAAGTTCGTTTGTGTAATTGAATGAACATTTAGGTCATTTTCGTCCTCCTTAAGCTTTATCTTGTCCAATTAGGGTTTTTAACTAATCTTGTGCTTCCAATAGGTGTGATTGTGTCATTGGATGAATATTTAGGTCATTTTCGTCGTCCCTAGGCTTATTCTAGTCCAATTAGGGTATTTTAGCCAATCTTCAGCATCCAATAGGTGTGTTTGTGTCATCGGATGAATATTTTGGTCATATTCGTCCTCCCTTAGCTTATTATTGTCCAATTAGGGTTTTTAACCAATCTTGTGCATCTAATAGGTGTGTGTGTGTCATTGGATGAACAATTAGGTCATTTTCATCCTCCCTAGGCTTATTCTTGAGCAATTAGGGTTTTTAACCAATCTTGTGCATCGAATAAGTTTGTTTGTGACATTGGATGAACATTTAGGTCATTTTTGTCTTCGCTACACTTATTCTTGTCCAATTAGGGTTTTTAACCAATCTTGTGCATCCAATAGGTGTGTTTGTGTGCTTAAATGAACATTTACGTCATTTTGATCCTCCCTAGACTTATACTTGTCTAATTAAAGTTTTTAACCAATCTTGTGCATACAATAGGTGTGTTGGTGTCATTGGATGAACATTTAGGTCATTTTCGTCCTCCCTAGCCTTATTCTTGTGCATTTAGGGTTTTTAACCAATTTTGTGCATCAAATAAGTTCGTTTGTGTCATTGGATGAACATTTAGGTCATTTTTGTCCTCCCAACACTTAATCTTGTCCAATTAGGGTTTTTAACCAATCTTGTGCATCCAATAGGTGTGTTTGTGTCATTGGATGAACATAGAGGTCATTTTCGTCCTCCCTAGGCTTATTCTTGTCAAATTAAAATTTTTAACCAATCTTGTGCATCAAATAAGTTCGTTTGTAAAATTGGATGAACATTTTTGTCATTTTCGTCCTCCCAACACTTAATCTTGTCAAATTAGGGTTTTTAACCAATCTTGTGCATCCAATAGGTGTGTTTGTGTCATTGGATGAACATTGAGGTCATTTTCGTCCTCCCTAGGCTTATTCTTGTCCAATTAAAGTTTTTAACTAATCTTGTGCATCGAATAAGCTCGTTTGTGCCATTGGATGAACATTTAGGTCATTTTCGTCCTCCCTATACTTTATCTTGGCCAATTAGGGTGTTTAACCAATCTTGTGCATCAAATAGGTGTGTTTGTGTCATTGGATGAACATTTAGGTCATTTTCGTCCTCCCTAGGCTTATTCTTGTCCAATTAGGGTTTTTAACCAATCTTGTGCATCCAATAGGTGTGTTTGTGTCATTGGATGAACATTTAGGTCATTTTCGTCCTCCCTTGGCTTATTCTTGTCCAATTCAGGTTTCTAACCAATCTTGTGCATGAAATAAGATCGTTTGTGTCATTGGATAAACATTTAGGTCATTTTCGTCCTCCCTAGGCTTTATCTTGTCCTACGAGGGTTTTTAACAAATCTTGTGCATCCAATAGCTGTGTTTGAGTCATTGGATGAACGTTTAGGTCATTTTCGTCGTCCCTTGGCTTATTCTGGTCCAATTACGGTTTTTTCCAATCTTGTGCATCTAATAGGTGCCTTTGTGTCGTTGGATGAACATTTTGGTCATATTTGTCCTCCCTTGGCTTATTCTTGTCCAATTAGCGTTTTAAACTAATCTTGTTCATCCAATAGATGAGTCATTTACGTTACTTTCGTCCTCCCTAGGCTTATTCTTGTCCAATTAGAGTTTTTAACCAATCTTGTGCATCCAATAGGTGTGTTTGTGTCATTGGATGAACATTTAGGTCATTTTGGTCTTCCCTAGGATTATTCTTGTGCAATAAAGGTTTTTAACCAATCTTGTGCATCGAATAAGTTCGTTTGTGTCATTGGAAGAACATTTTGGTCATTTTCGTCCACCCAACACTTAATCTTGTCCAATTAGGGTTTTTAACCAATCTTGTGAATCCAATAGGTGTGTTTCTGTCATTGGATGGACATTGAGGTCATTTTCGTCCTCCCTAGGCTCATTCTTGTCTAATTTAAGTTTTTAACTAATCTTGTTCATCGAATAAGTTCGTTTGTTTCATTGGATGAACATTTAGGTCATTTTCGTCCTCCCTACACTTAATCTTGTCCAATTAGGGTGTTTAACCAATCTTGTGCGTCCAATAGGTGTGTTTGTGACATTGGATGAACATTTAGGTCATTTTCGTCCTCCCTAGGCTTATTCTTGTCCAGTTAGGGTTTTTAACTAATATTGTGCATCGAATAAGTTCGTTTGTGTCATTGGATGAACATTTAGGTCATTTTCGTCCTCCCTACACTTAATCTTGTCCAATTAGGGTTTTTAAACCAATCTTGGGCATCCAATAGGTGTGTTTGTGTCATTAGATGAACATTTAGGTCATTTTCGTCCACCCTAGGCTTATTCTTGTGCAATTAAGGTTTTTTTACCAATCTTGTGCATCCCATAGGTGTGTTTGTATCATTGGATGAACATTTAGGTCATTTTCGTCCTCCCTAGGCTTATCCTTGGACGCACAAGTTCGTTTGTTTCATTGGATGAACAGTTAGGTCATTTTCGTCCTCCCTCGGCTTATTCTTGTCCAATTAGGGTTTTTAACTAATCTTGTGCATCGAATAAGTCCGTTTGTGTCATTGGATGAACATTTAGTTCATTTTCGTCCTCCCTACACTTAATCATGTCCAATTAGGGTTTTTAACCAATCTTGGGCATCCAATAGGTGTGTTTCTGTCATTAGATGAACATTTAGGTCATTTTCGTCCACCCTAGGCTTATTCTTGAGCAATTAAGGTTTTTTTACCAATCTTGTGCATCCCATAGGTGTGTTTGTATCATTGGATGAACATTTAGGTCATTTTCGTCCTCCCTAGGCTTGTTCTGGTCTAATAAGGGTGTTTAACCAATCATGTGCATCCAATAGGTGTGTTTGTGTCATTGGATGAACATTTAGGTCATTTTGTCCTCCCTCAGCTTATTCTTTTCCAATTAGGGTTTTTAACCAATCTTGTGCATCCAATAAGTGTGTTTGTGTCGTTGGATGAACATTTAGGTCATGTTCGATCTCCCTTGGCTTATTCTTGTGCAAAAAGGGTTTTTAACCAATCATGTGCATCTAATAAGTTTGTTTGGGTCATTGGATGAACATTTAAGTGATTTTCGTCCTCGCTACACTTAATCTTGTCCAATCTGGGTTTTTAACAAATCTTGTGCCTCCAATAGGTGTGTTTGTGTCATTTAATGAATATTTCAGTCATTGAATGAACATTTAAGTCATTTACGTCCTCCCTAGGCTTATTCATGTCCAATTAGGGTTTTTAACCAATCTTGTGTCATCGAATAAGTTCGTTTGTGTCATTGGAAGAACATTTAGGTTATTTTCTTCCTCCCTACACTTAATCTTGTCCAATTGGGTTTTTAACCAATCTTGGGCATCCAATAGCTGTGTTTGTCTCATTGGATGAACTTTTAGTTCATTTTCGTCCTCCCTAGTCTTATTCTTGTCCAATTAGGGTTTTTAACCAATCAATCTTGTGCATCAAATAGATGTGTTTGTGTCATTGGATTAACATTTAGGTCATTTTCGTCCTCCCTAGGCTTATTTTTGTCCAATTAGGGTTTTTAACCAATCTTATGCATCCAATAGGTGTGTTTGTGTCATTGGAAGAATATTTAGGTCATTTTCTTACTCCCTAGGCTTATTCTTGAGCAATTAGGGTTTTTAACCAATCTTGTGCCTCGAATAAGTTCGTTTGTGTAACTGAATGAACATTTAGGTTATTTTCGTCCTCCTTAAGCTTTATCTTGTCCAATTAGGGTTTTTAACTGATCTTATGCTTCCAATAGTTGTGATTGTGTCATTGGATGAATATTTAGCTCATTTTCGTCGTCCCTAGGCTTATTCTAGTCCAATTAGGGAATTTTAACCAATCTTGTGCATCCAATAGGTGTGTTTGTGTCATTGGATGAACATTTTGGTCATATTCGTCCTCCCTTGGCTTATTATTGTCCAATTAGGGTTTTTAACCAATCTTGTGCATCTAATAGGTGTGTGTGTGTCATTGGATGAACATTTAGGTCATTTTCTTCCTCCCTAGGCTTATTCTTGAGCAATTAGGGTTTTTAACCAATCTTGTGCATCGAATAAGTTCGTTTGTGACATTGGATGAACATTTAGGTCATTTTTGTCTTCGCTACACTTATTCTTGCCCAATTAGGGTTTTTAACCAATCTTGTGCATCCAATAGGTGTGTTTGTGTCCTTAAATGAACATTTACGTCATTTTGATCCTCCCTAGACTTATTCTTGTCTAATTAAAGTTTTTAACCAATCTTGTGCATCCAATAGGTGTGTTGGTGTCATTGGATGAACATTTAGGTCATTTTCGTCCTCACTATACTTTATCTTGTCCAATTAGGGTGTTTAACCAATCTTGTGCATCAAATAGGTGTGTTTGTGTCATGCATGAACATTTAGGTCATTTTCGTCCTCCCTAGGCTTATTCTTGTCCAATTAGGGTTTTTAACCAATCTTGTGCATCCAATAGGTGTGTTTGTGTCATTGGATGAACATTTTGGTCATTTTCGTCCTCCCTCGGCTTATTCTTGTCCAATTAGCATTTTAAACTAATCTTGTTCGTCCAATAGGTGTGTCATTTACGTTACTTTCGTCCTCCCTAGGCTTATTCTCGTCCAATTAGAGTTTTTAACCAATCTTGTGCATCCAATAGGTGTGTTTGTGTCATTGGATGAACATTTAGGTCATTTTCGTCTTCCCTAGGCTTATTCTTGTGCAATAAAGGTTTTTAACCAATCTTGTGCATCGAATAAGTTCGTTTGTGTCATTGGATGAACATTTTGGTCATTTTCGTCCACTCAACACTTAATCTTATCCAATTAGGGTTTTTAACCAATCTTGTGCATCCAATAAGTGTGTTTGTGTCATTGGATGGACATTGAGGTCATTTTCGTCCTCCCTAGGCTCATTCTTGTCTAATTTAAGTTTTTAACTAATCTTGTGCATCGAATAAGTTCGTTTGTTTCATTGGATGAACATTTAGGTCATTTTCGTCCTTCCTACAATTAATCTTGTCCAATTAGGGTGTTTAACCAATCTTGTGCGTCCAATAGGTGTGTTTGTGACATTGGATGAACATTTAGGTCATTTTCGTCCTCCCTTGGCTTATTCTTGTCCAGTTAGGGTTTTTAACTAATCTTGTGCATCGAATAAGTTCGTTTGTGTCATTGGATGAACATTTAGGTCATTTTCGTCCTCCCTACACTTAATCTTGTCCAATTAGGGTTTTTAACCAATCATGGGCATCCAATAGGTGTGTTTGTGTCATTAGATGAACATTTAGGTCATTTTCGTCCACCCTAGGCTTATTCTTGTGCAATTAAGGTTTTTTTACCAATCTTGTGCATCCCATTGGTGTGTTTGTATCATTAGATGAACATTTAGGTCATTTTTGTCCTCCCTCGGCTTATTCTTGTCCAATTAGGGTTTTTAACTAATCTTGTGCATCAAATAAATTCGTTTGTGTCATTGGATGAACATTTAGTTCATTTTCGTCCTCCCTACAATTAATCTTGTCCAATTAGGGTTTTTAACCGATCTTGGGCATCCAATAGGTGTGTTTCTGTCATTAGATGAACATTTAGGTCATTTTCGTTCACCCTAGGCTTATTCTTGTGCAATTAATGTTTTTTACCAATCTTGTGCATCCCATAGGTGTGTTTGTATCATTGGATGAACATTTAGGTCATTTTCGTCCTCCCTAGGCTTGTTCTGGTCTAATAAGGGTGTTTAACCAATCATGTGCATCCAATAGGTGTGTTTGTGTCATTGGATGAACATTTAGGTCAGTTTTGTCCTCCCTCGGCTTATTCTTGTCCAATTAGGGTTTTTAACCAATCTTGTGCATCCAATAAGTGTGTTTTTTTCGTTGGATGAACATTTAGGTCATGTTCGATCTCCCTTGGCTTATTCTTGTGCAAAAAGGGTTTTTAACAAATCATGTGCATCTAATAAGTTTGTTTGTGTCATTGGATGAACATTTAAGTCATTTTCGTCCTCGCTACACTTAATCTTGTCCAATTTGGGTTTTTAACAAATCTTGTGCCTCCAATAGGTGTGTTTGTGTCTTTTAATGAACATTTCAGTCATTGAATGAACATTTAAGTCATTTTCGTCGTCCCTAGGCTTATTCATGTACAATTAGGGTTTTTAACCAATCTTGTGTCATCGAATAACTTCGTTTGTGTCTTTGGAAGAACATTTAGGTTATTTTCTTCCTCCCTACACTTAATCTTGTCCAATTAGGGTTTTTAACCAATCTTGGGCATCCAATAGGTGTGTTTGTGTCATTAGATGAACATTTAGGTCATTTTCGTCCACCCTAGGCTTATTCTTGTGCAATTAAGGTTTT
Source organism: Cicer bijugum (assembly GCA_037974875.1). NCBI lineage: Eukaryota > Viridiplantae > Streptophyta > Magnoliopsida > Fabales > Fabaceae > Cicer > Cicer bijugum. The sequence goes on along the minus strand of JBBPBT010001345.1, from coordinate 485,011 downwards.
TTACCAATCTTGTGCATCCCATAGGTGTGTTTGTATCATTGGATGAACATTTAGGTCATTTTCGTCCTCCCTAGGCTTATCCTTGGACGCACAAGTTCGTTTGTTTCATTGGATGAACAGTTAGGTCATTTTCGTCCTCCCTCGGCTTATTCTTGTCCAATTAGGGTTTTTAACTAATCTTGTGCATCGAATAAGTCCGTTTGTGTCATTGGATGAACATTTAGTTCATTTTCGTCCTCCCTACACTTAATCATGTCCAATTAGGGTTTTTAACCAATCTTGGGCATCCAATAGGTGTGTTTCTGTCATTAGATGAACATTTAGGTCATTTTCGTCCACCCTAGGCTTATTCTTGAGCAATTAAGGTTTTTTTACCAATCTTGTGCATCCCATAGGTGTGTTTGTATCATTGGATGAACATTTAGGTCATTTTCGTCCTCCCTAGGCTTGTTCTGGTCTAATAAGGGTGTTTAACCAATCATGTGCATCCAATAGGTGTGTTTGTGTCATTGGATGAACATTTAGGTCATTTTGTCCTCCCTCAGCTTATTCTTTTCCAATTAGGGTTTTTAACCAATCTTGTGCATCCAATAAGTGTGTTTGTGTCGTTGGATGAACATTTAGGTCATGTTCGATCTCCCTTGGCTTATTCTTGTGCAAAAAGGGTTTTTAACCAATCATGTGCATCTAATAAGTTTGTTTGTGTCATTGGATGAACATTTAAGTCATTTTCGTCCTCGCTACACTTAATCTTGTCCAATCTGGGTTTTTAACAAATCTTGTGCCTCCAATAGGTGTGTTTGTGTCATTTAATGAACATTTCAGTCATTGAATGAACATTTAAGTCATTTACGTCCTCCCTAGGCTTATTCATGTCCAATTAGGGTTTTTAACCAATCTTGTGTCATCGAATAAGTTCGTTTGTGTCATTGGAAGAACATTTAGGTTCTTTTTTTCCTCCCTACACTTAATCTTGTCCAATTGTGTTTTTAACCAATCTTGGGCATCCAATAGCTGTGTTTGTCTCATTGGATGAACTTTTAGTTCATTTTCGTCCTCCCTACGCTTATTCTTGTCCAATTAGGGTTTTTAACCAATCAATCTTGTGCATCAAATAGATGTGTTTGTGTCATTGGATTAACATTTAGGTCATTTTCGTCCTCCCTAGGCTTATTTTTGTCCAATTAGGGTTTTTAACCAATCTTATGCATCCAATAGGTGTGTTTGTGTCATTGGAAGAATATTTAGGTCATTTTCTTACTCCCTAGGCTTATTGTTGAGCAATTAGGGTTTTTAACCAATCTTGTGCCTCGAATAAGTTCGTTTGTGTAATTGAATGAACATTTAGGTCATTTTTGTCCTCCTTAAGCTTTATCTTGTCCAATTAGGGTTTTTAACCAATCTTGTGCCTCCAATAAGTGTGTTTGTGTCATTGGATGGACATTGAGGTCATTTTCGTCCTCCCTAGGCTCATTCTTGTCTAATTTAAGTTTTTAACTAATCTTGTGCATCGAATAAGTTCGTTTGTTTCATTGGATGAACATTTAGGTCATTTTCGTCCTTCCTACAATTAATCTTGTCCAATTAGGGTGTTTAACCAATCTTGTGCGTCCAATAGGTGTGTTTGTGACATTGGATGAACATTTAGGTCATTTTCGTCCTCCCTTGGCTTATTCTTGTCCAGTTAGGGTTTTTAACTAATCTTGTGCATCGAATAAGTTCGTTTGTGTCATTGGATGAACATTTAGGTCATTTTCGTCCTCCCTACACTTAATCTTGTCCAATTAGGGTTTTTAACCAATCATGGGCATCCAATAGGTGTGTTTGTGTCATTAGATGAACATTTAGGTCATTTTCGTCCACCCTAGGCTTATTCTTGTGCAATTAAGGTTTTTTTACCAATCTTGTGCATCCCATTGGTGTGTTTGTATCATTAGATGAACATTTAGGTCATTTTTGTCCTCCCTCGGCTTATTCTTGTCCAATTAGGGTTTTTAACTAATCTTGTGCATCAAATAAATTCGTTTGTGTCATTGGATGAACATTTAGTTCATTTTCGTCCTCCCTACAATTAATCTTGTCCAATTAGGGTTTTTAACCGATCTTGGGCATCCAATAGGTGTGTTTCTGTCATTAGATGAACATTTAGGTCATTTTCGTTCACCCTAGGCTTATTCTTGTGCAATTAATGTTTTTTACCAATCTTGTGCATCCCATAGTTGTGTTTGTATCATTGGATGAACATTTAGGTCATTTTCGTCCTCCCTAGGCTTGTTCTGGTCTAATAAGGGTGTTTAACCAATCATGTGCATCCAATAGGTGTGTTTGTGTCATTGGATGAACATTTAGGTCAGTTTTGTCCTCCCTCGGCTTATTCTTGTCCAATTAGGGTTTTTAACCAATCTTGTGCATCCAATAAGTGTGTTTTTTTCGTTGGATGAACATTTAGGTCATGTTCGATCTCCCTTGGCTTATTCTTGTGCAAAAAGGGTTTTTAACAAATCATGTGCATCTAATAAGTTTGTTTGTGTCATTGGATGAACATTTAAGTCATTTTCGTCCTCGCTACACTTAATCTTGTCCAATTTGGGTTTTTAACAAATCTTGTGCCTCCAATAGGTGTGTTTGTGTCTTTTAATGAACATTTCAGTCATTGAATGAACATTTAAGTCATTTTCGTCGTCCCTAGGCTTATTCATGTACAATTAGGGTTTTTAACCAATCTTGTGTCATCGAATAACTTCGTTTGTGTCATTGGAAGAACATTTAGGTTATTTTCTTCCTCCCTACACTTAATCTTGTCCAATTAGGGTTTTTAACCAATCTTGGGCATCCAATAGGTGTGTATGTGTCATTAGATGAACATTTAGGTCATTTTCGTCCACCCTAGGCTTATTCTTGTGCAATTAAGGTTTTTTTACCAATCTTGTGCATCCCATAGGTGTGTTTGTATCATTGGATGAACATTTAGGTAATTTTCGTCCTCCCTAGGCTTATCCTTGGACGCACAAGTTCGTTTGTTTCATTGGATGAACAGTTAGGTCATTTTCGTCCTCCCTCGGCTTATTCTTGTCCAATTTGGGTTTTTAACTAATCTTGTGCATCGAATAAGTCCGTTTGTGTCATTGGATGAACATTTAGTTCATTTTCGTCCTCCCTACACTTAATCTTGTCCAATTAGGGTTTTTAACCAATCTTGGGCATCCAATAGGTGTGTTTCTGTCATTAGATGAACATTTAGGTCATTTTCGTCCACCCTAGGCTTATTCTTGAGCAATTAAGGTTTTTTTACCAATCTTGTGCATCCCATAGGTGTGTTTGTATCATTGGATGAACATTTAGGTCATTTTCGTCCTCCCTAGGCTTGTTCTGGTCTAATAAGGGTGTTTAACCAATCATGTGCATCCAATAGGTGTGTTTGTGTCATTGGATGAACATTTAGGTCATTTTGTCCTCCCTCAGCTTATTCTTTTCCTATTAGGGTTTTTAACCAATCTTGTGCATCCAATAAGTGTGTTTGTGTCGTTGGATGAACATTTAGGTCATGTTCGATCTCCCTTGGCTTATTCTTGTGCAAAAAGGGTTTTTAACCAATCATGTGCATCTAATAAGTTTGTTTGTGTCATTGGATGAACATTTAAGTCATTTTCGTCCTCGCTACACTTAATCTTGTCCAATCTGGGTTTTTAACAAATCTTGTGCCTCCAATAGGTGTGTTTGTGTCATTTAATGAACATTTCAGTCATTGAATGAACATTTAAGTCATTTACGTCCTCCCTAGGCTTATTCATGTCCAATTAGGGTTTTTAACCAATCTTGTGTCATCGAATAAGTTCGTTTGTGTCATTGGAAGAACATTTAGGTT
>JBBPBT010001345.1:450484-480916 GCA_037974875.1 Cicer bijugum | reverse complement strand
ATTTCAGTCATTGAATGAACATTTAAGTCATTTACGTCCTCCCTAGGCTTATTCATGTCCAATTAGGGTTTTTAACCAATCTTGTGTCATCGAATAAGTTCGTTTGTGTCATTGGAAGAACATTTAGGTTCTTTTTTTCCTCCCTACACTTAATCTTGTCCAATTGTGTTTTTAACCAATCTTGGGCATCCAATAGCTGTGTTTGTCTCATTGGATGAACTTTTAGTTCATTTTCGTCCTCCCTACGCTTATTCTTGTCCAATTAGGGTTTTTAACCAATCAATCTTGTGCATCAAATAGATGTGTTTGTGTCATTGGATTAACATTTAGGTCATTTTCGTCCTCCCTAGGCTTATTTTTGTCCAATTAGGGTTTTTAACCAATCTTATGCATCCAATAGGTGTGTTTGTGTCATTGGAAGAATATTTAGGTCATTTTCTTACTCCCTAGGCTTATTGTTGAGCAATTAGGGTTTTTAACCAATCTTGTGCCTCGAATAAGTTCGTTTGTGTAATTGAATGAACATTTAGGTCATTTTTGTCCTCCTTAAGCTTTATCTTGTCCAATTAGGGTTTTTAACCAATCTTGTGCCTCCAATAAGTGTGTTTGTGTCATTGGATGGACATTGAGGTCATTTTCGTCCTCCCTAGGCTCATTCTTGTCTAATTTAAGTTTTTAACTAATCTTGTGCATCGAATAAGTTCGTTTGTTTCATTGGATGAACATTTAGGTCATTTTCGTCCTTCCTACAATTAATCTTGTCCAATTAGGGTGTTTAACCAATCTTGTGCGTCCAATAGGTGTGTTTGTGACATTGGATGAACATTTAGGTCATTTTCGTCCTCCCTTGGCTTATTCTTGTCCAGTTAGGGTTTTTAACTAATCTTGTGCATCGAATAAGTTCGTTTGTGTCATTGGATGAACATTTAGGTCATTTTCGTCCTCCCTACACTTAATCTTGTCCAATTAGGGTTTTTAACCAATCTTGGGCATCCAATAGGTGTGTTTGTGTCATTAGATGAACATTTAGGTCATTTTCGTCCACCCTAGGCTTATTCTTGTGCAATTAAGGTTTTTTTACCAATCTTGTGCATCCCATAGGTGTGTTTGTATCATTAGATGAACATTTAGGTCATTTTTGTCCTCCCTCGGCTTATTCTTGTTCAATTAGGGTTTTTAACTAATCTTGTGCATCAAATAAATTCGTTTGTGTCATTGGATGAACATTTAGTTCATTTTCGTCCTCCCTACAATTAATCTAGTCCAATTAGGGTTTTTAACCGATCTTGGGCATCCAATAGGTGTGTTTCTGTCATTAGATGAACATTTAGGTCATTTTCGTTCACCCTAGGCTTATTCTTGTGCAATTAATGTTTTTTACCAATCTTGTGCATCCCATAGGTGTGTTTGTATCATTGGATGAACATTTAGGTCATTTTCGTCCTCCCTAGGCTTGTTCTGGTCTAATAAGGGTGTTTAACCAATCATGTGCATCCAATAGGTGTGTTTGTGTCATTGGATGAACATTTAGGTCAGTTTTGTCCTCCCTCGGCTTATTCTTGTCCAATTAGGGTTTTTAACCAATCTTGTGCATCCAATAAGTGTGTTTTTTTCGTTGGATGAACATTTAGGTCATGTTCGATCTCCCTTGGCTTATTCTTGTGCAAAAAGGGTTTTTAACCAATCATGTGCATCTAATAAGTTTGTTTGTGTCATTGGATGAACATTTCAGTCATTTTCGTCCTCGCTACACTTAATCTTGTCCAATTTGGGTTTTTAACAAATCTTGTGCCTCCAATAGGTGTGTTTGTGTCTTTTAATGAACATTTCAGTCATTGAATGAACATTTAAGTCATTTTCGTCGTCCCTAGGCTTATTCATGTACAATTAGGGTTTTTAACCAATCTTGTGTCATCGAATAACTTCGTTTGTGTCTTTGGAAGAACATTTAGGTTATTTTCTTCCTCCCTACACTTAATCTTGTCCAATTAGGGTTTTTAACCAATCTTGGGCATCCAATAGGTGTGTTTGTGTCATTAGATGAACATTTAGGTCATTTTCGTCCACCCTAGGCTTATTCTTGTGCAATTAAGGTTTTTTACCAATCTTGTGCATCCCATAGGTGTGTTTGTATCATTGGATGAACATTTAGGTCATTTTCGTCCTCCCTAGGCTTATCCTTGGACGCACAAGTTCGTTTGTTTCATTGGATGAACAGTTAGGTCATTTTCGTCCTCCCTCGGCTTATTCTTGTCCAATTAGGGTTTTTAACTAATCTTGTGCATCGAATAAGTCCGTTTGTGTCATTGGATGAACATTTAGTTCATTTTCGTCCTCCCTACACTTAATCTTGTCCAATTAGGGTTTTTAACCAATCTTGGGCATCCAATAGGTGTGTTTCTGTCATTAGATGAACATTTAGGTCATTTTCGTCCACCCTAGGCTTATTCTTGTGCAATTAAGGTTTTTTTACCAATCTTGTGCATCCCATAGGTGTGTTTGTATCATTGGATGAACATTTAGGTCATTTTCGTCCTCCCTAGGCTTGTTCTTGTCCAATTAGGGTTTTTAACTAATCTTGTGCATCAAATAAGTTCGTTTGTGTCATTGGATGAACATTTAGTTCATTTTCGTCCTCCCTACACTTAATCTTGTCCAATTAGGGTTTTTAACCGATCTTGGGCATCCAATAGGTGTGTTTTTGTCATTAGATGAACATTTAGGTCATTTTCGTCCACCCTAGGCTTATTCTTGTGCAATTAAGGTTTTTTACCAATCTTGTGCATCCCATAGGTGTGTTTGTATCATTGGATGAACATTTAGGTCATTTTCGTCCTCCCTAGGCTTGTTCTGGTCTAATAAGGGTGTTTAACCAATCATGTGCATCCAATAGGTGTGTTTGTGTCATTGGATGAACATTTAGGTCAGTTTTGTCCTCCCTCGGCTTATTCTTGTCCAATTAGGGTTTTTAACCAATCTTGTGCATCCAATAAGTGTGTTTTTGTCGTTGGATGAACATTTAGGTCATGTTCGATCTCCCTTGGCTTATTCTTGTGCAAAAAGGGTTTTTAACCAATCATGTGCATCTAATAAGTTTGTTTGTGTCATTGGATGAACATTTAAGTCATTTTCGTCCTCGCTACACTTATTCTTCTCCAATTAGGGTTTTTAACCAATCAATCTTGTGCATCAAATAGATGTGTTTGTGTCATTGGATTAACATTTAGGTCATTTTCGTCCTCCCTAGGCTTATTTTTGCCCAATTAGGGTTTTTAACAAATCTTATGCATCCAATAGGAGTGTTTGTGTCATTGGAAGAATATTTAGGTCATTTTCTTATTCCCTAGGCTTATTCTTGAGCAATTAGGGTTTTTAACCAATCTTGTGCCTCGAATAAGTTCGTTTGTGTAATTGAATGAACATTTAGGTCATTTTCGTCCTCCTTAAGCTTTATCTTGTGCAATTAGGGTTTTTAACTAATCTTATGCTTCCAATAGGTGTCATTGTGTCATTGGATAAATATTTAGGTCATTTTCGTCGTCCCTAGGCTTATTCTAGTCCAATTAGGGAATTTTAATCAATCTTGTGCATCCAATAGGTGTGTTTGTGTCATTGGATGAACATTTTGGTCAGTTTCGCCCTCCCTTAGCTTATTATTGTCCAATTAGGGTTTTTAACCAATCTTGTGCATCCAATAGGTGTGTGTGTGTCATTGGATGAACATTTAGGTCATTTTCTTCCTCCTTAGGCTTCTTCTTGAGCAATTAGGGTTTTTAACCAATCTTGTGCATCGACTAAGTTCGTTTGTGACATTGGATGAACATTTTGGTCATTTTCGTCTTCGCTACACTTATTCTTGTCCAATTAGGGTTTTTAACCAATCTTGTGCATCCAATAGGTGTGTTTGTGTCCTTAAATGAACATTTACGTCATTTTGCTCCTCCCTAGACTTATTCTTGACCCATTAAAGTTTTTAACCAATCTTGTGCATCCAATAGGTGTGTTTGTGTCATTGGATGAACATTTAGGTCATTTTCGTCCTCCCTAGCCTTATTCTTGTGCATTTAGGGTTTTTAACCAATTTTGTGCATCCAATAAGTTCGTTTGTGTCATTGGATGAACATTTAGGTCATTTTTGTCCTCCCAACACTTAATCTTGTCCTATTAGGGTTTTTAATCAATCTTGTGCATCAAATAGGTGTGTTTGTGTCATTGGATGAACCTAGAGGTCATTTTCGTCCTCCCTAGGCTTATTCTTGTCCTATTAGGGTTTTTAACCAATCTTGTGCATCCAATAGGTGTCTTTGTGTCATTGGATGAACATTTAGGTCACTTTCTTCCTCCTGAGGCTTAATCATGTCCGTTTAGGTCATTTTCGTCCTCCCTAGGCTTATTCTTGTCAAATTAGGGTTTTTAACAATTCTAGTGCATCCAATAAGTTCGTTTGTGTCATTGGATGCACATTTAGGTGATTTTCTCCCTCATTAATCTTAATCTTGTCTAATTAGGGTTTTTAACCAATCTTGAGCATCCAATAGGTGCGTTTGTGTCATTGGATGAATATTTAGGACATTTTCGTCCTCCCTAGGCTCATTCTTATGCAATTTGGGTTTTTAACCATCCTTGTGCATCAAATAGGTGTGTTTGTGTCCTTTGATGAGCATTTAGGTCATTTTCGTCCTCCCTCGACTTATTCTTGTCCAATTAGGGTTTTTAACCAATCTTGTGGCTCCAATAAGTGTCATTGGATTAACATTTAGGTCATTTTCGTCCATCCTTTGCTTATTCTTGTGCAATTAGGGTTTTTAACCAATCTTGTGCATCTAATAAGTTTGTTTGTGTCATTGGATGAACATATAGGTTATTTTTTGTCCTCGCTACACTTAATCTTGTCCAATTTGGGTTTTTAACCAATCTAGTGCATCCAATAGGTGTGTTTGGGTCGTTGGATGAACATTTAGGTCATTTATGTCCTCCCTAGGCTAATTCTTGTCCAATTCAGGTTTTTAACCAATCTTGTGAATAGAATAAGTTCGTTTGTGTCATTGGCTGAACGTGTAGGTCATTTTCGTCCTCCCTAGGCTTTATCATGTCCAATTAGGGTTCTTAACAAATCTTATGCATCCAATAGGTGTGTCTGTGTCATTGGATGAACATTTAGGTCATTTTCATCGTCCCAAGGCTTATTCTTGTCCAATTATGGTTTTTAACCAATCTTGTGCCTCTAGTAGGTGTGTTTGTGTCATTGAATGAACATTCAAGTCATTGAATGAACATTTAATTCATTTTCTTCTCAGGCTTATTCTTGTCCAATTAGGGTTTTTAATCAATCTTGTGCTTCGAATAGGTGTGTGTGTGTCATTGGATGAACATTTAGGTCATTTTCTTCCTCCCTAGGCTTATTCTTGAGCAATTAGGGTTTTTAACCAATCTTGTGCATCGAATAAGTTCGTTTGTGACATTGGATGAACATTTAGGTCATTTTCGTCTTCGCTACACTTATTCTTGTCCAATTAGGGTTTTTAACCAATCTTGTGCATCCAATAGGTGTGTGTGTGTCCTTAAATGAACATTTACGTCATTTTGGTCCTCCCTAGACTTATTCTTGTCCAATTAAAGTTTTTAACCAATCTTGTGCATCCAATAGGTGTGTTTGTGTCATCGGATGAACATTTAGGTCATTTTCGTCCTCTCTAGCCTTATTCTTGTGCATTTAGGGTTTTTAACCAATTTTGTGCATCCTATAAGTTCGTTTGTGTCATTGGATGAACATTTAGGTCATTTTTGTCCTCGCAACACTTAATCTTGTTCAATTAGGGTTTTTAACCAATCTTGTGCATCCAATGTGTGTTTGTGTCATTGGATGAACATTTTTGTCATTTTCCTCCTCCATAGGCTTATTCTTGTCCTATTAGGGTTTTTAACCAATCATGTGCATCGAATATGTTCGTTTGTGTCATTAGTTGAACATTTAGGCCATTTTCCTTGTCCCCACATTTAATCTTGTCCAATTAGGGTTTTTAACCAATCTTGTGCATCGAATAAGTGTGTTTGTGTTATTGGATGAACATTTAGGTCATTTTCGTCCTCCCAAGGCTTATTCTTGTCCAATTAGGGTTTTTAAAAAATCTTGTGCATCCAATATGCGTGTTTGTGTCATTAGATGAACATTTAGGTCATTTTCGCCCACCCTAGGCTTATTCTTGTGCAATTAAGGTTTTTAACCAATCTTGTGCATCCAATAGGTATCTTTGTGTCATTCGATGAACATTTAGGTCATTTTGTTCCTCCCGAGGCTTAATCATGTTCATTTAGGTTATTTTCATCCTCCCTAGGGTTATTCTTGTCAAATTAGGATTTTTAACAAATCTTGTGCATCCAATAAGTTCGTTTGTGTCATTGGAGGCACATTTAGTTCATTTTCTCCCTCCCTAATCTTATTCTTGTCTAATTAGGGTTTTCAACCAATCTTGTGCATCCAATAAGTGCGTTTGTGTCATTGGATTAATATTTAGGTCATTTTCGTCCTCCCTAGGCTCATTCTTGTGCAATTTGGGTTTTTAACCAACCTTGTGCATCCAATACGTATGTTTGTGTCATTTGATGAGCATTTAGGTCATTTTCGTCCTCCCAACACTTAATCTTGTTCAATTAGGGTTTTTAACCAATCTTGTGCATCCAATAGGTGTGTTTGTGTCATTGGACGAACATAGAGGTCATTTTCGTCCTCCCTAGGCTTATTCTTGTCCAATTAAAGTTTTTAACTAATCTATTGCATCGAATAAGTTCGTTTGTGTCATTGGATGAACATTTAGGTCATTTTTGTCGTCCCTACACTTAATCTTGTCCAATTAGGGAGTTTAACCAATCTTGTGCATCCAATAGGTGTGTTTGTGTCATTGGATGAACATTTAGGTCATTTTCCTCCTCCATAGGCTTATTCTTGTCCTATTAGGGTTTTTAACCAATCATGTGCATCGAATACGTTCGTTTGTGTCATTAGTTGAACATTTAGGCCATTTTCCTCGTCCCCACACTTAATCTTGTCCTATTAGGGTTTTTAACCAATCTTGTGCATCCAATAGGTGTGTTTGTGTCATTGGATGAACATAGAGGTCATTTTCGTCCTCCCTAGGTTTATTCTTGTCCTATTAGGGTTTTTAACCAATCTTGTGCATCCAATAGGTATCTTTGTGTCATTGGATGAACATTTAGGTCACTTTCTTCCTCCCGAGGCTTAATCATGTCTGTTTAGGTCATTTTCGTCCTCCCTAGGCTTATTCTTGTGAAATTAGGGTTTTTAACAAATCTTGTGCATCCAATAAGTTCGTTTGTGTCATTGGATGCACATTTAGGTCATTTTCTCCCTCCCTAATCTTAATGTTGTCCAATTAGGGTTTTTAACCAATCTTGTGCATCCAATAGGTGCGTTTGTGTCATTGGATGAATATTTAGGACATTTTCATCCTCCCCAGGCTCATTCTTATGCAATTTGGGTTTTTAACCAACCTTGTGCATCAAATAGGTGTGTTTGTGTCCTTTGATGAGCATTTAGGTCATTTTCGTCCTCCCTCGACTTATTCTTGTCCAATTAGGGTTTTTAACCAATCTTGTGGCTCCAATAAGTGTCATTGGATTAACATTTAGGTCATTTACGTCCATCCTTTGCTTATTCTTGTGCTATTAGGGTTTTTAACCAATCTTGTGCATCTAATAAGTTTGTTTGTGTCATTGGATGAATATTTAGGTTATTTTTTATCCTCGCTACACTTAATCTTGTACAATTTGGGTTTTTAACCAATCTAGTGCATCCAATAGGTGTGTTTGGGTCGTTGGATGAACATTTAGGTCATTTTCATCCTCCCTAGGCTAATTCTTGTCCAATTCAGGTTTTTAACCAATCTTGTGAATGGAATAAGTTCGTTTGTGTCATTGGATGAACGTGTAGGTCATTTTCGTCCTCCCTAGGCTTTATCATGTCCAATTAGGGTTTTTAACAAATCTTGTGCATCCAATAGGTGTGTCTGTGTCATTGGATGAACATTTAGGTCATTTTCGTCGTCCCAAGGCTTATTCTTGTCCAATTATGGTTTTTAACCAATCTTGTGCCTCTAATAGGTGTGTTTGTGTCATTGAATGAACATTTAAGTCATTGAATTAACATTTAATTCATTTTCTTCTCTAGGCTTATTCTTGTCCAATTAGGGTTTTTAATCAATCTTGTGCTTCGAATAAGTTCGTTTGTGTCATTGGATGAACATTTAGGTCATTTTCGTCCTCCCTACACTTAATCTTGTCCAAATAGGGTTTTTAACCAATCTCGGGCATCCAATAGGTGTGTTTGTGTCATTGGATGAATATTTAGGTCATTTTCGTCGTCCCTAGGCTTATTCTAGTCCAATTAGGGAATTTTAACCAATCTTGTGCATCCAATAGGTGTGTTTGTGTCATTGGATGAACATTTTGGTCATTTTCTTCCTCCCTAGGCTAATTCTTGAGCAATTAGGGTTTTTAACCAATCTTGTGCATCGAATAAGTTCGTTTGTGACATTGGATGAACATTTAGGTCATTTTCGTCTTTGCTACACATATTCTTGTCCAATTAGGGTTTTTAACCAATCTTGTGCATCCAATAGGTGTGTTTGTCTCCTTAAATAAACATTTACGTCATTTTGGTCCTCCCTAGACTTATTCTTGTCCAATTAAAGTTTTTAACCAATCTTGTGCATCCAATAGGTGTGTTTGTGTCATTGGATGAACATTTAGGTCATTTTCGTCCTCTCTAGCCTTATTCTTGTGCATTTAGGGTTTTTAACCAATTTTGTGCATCCAATAAGTTCGTTTGTGTCATTGGATGAACATTTAGGTCATTTTTGTCCTCCCAACACTTAATCTTGTTCAATTATGGTTTTTAACCAATCTTGTGCATCCAATAGGTGTGTTTGTGTCATTGGATGAACATAGAGGTCATTTTCGTCCTCCCTAGGCTTATTCTTGTCCAATTAATGTTTTTAACTAATCTATTGCATCGAATAAGTTCGTTTGTGTCATTGGATGAACATTTAGGTCATTTTCCTCCTCCCTACACTTAATCTTGTTCAATTAGGGTGTTTAACCAATCTTGTGCATCCAATAGGTGTGTTTGTGTCATTGGATGAACATTTAGGTCATTTTCCTCCTCCATAGGCTTATTCTTGTCCTATTAGGGTTTTTAACCAATCATGTGCATCGAATACGTTCGTTTGTGTCATTAGTTGAACATTTAGGCCATTTTCCTCGTCCCCACACTTAATCTTGTCCAATTAGGGTTTTGAACCAATCTTGTGCATCGAATAGGTGTGTTTGTGTCATTGGATGAACATCTAGGTCATTTTCGTCCTCCCTAGGCTTATTCTTGTCCAATTAGGGTTTTTAAAAAATCTTGTGCATCCAATAGGTGTGTTTGTGTCATTAGATGAACATTTAGGTCATTTTCGTCCACCCTAGGCTTATTCTTGTGCAATTAAGGTTTTTAACCAATCTTGTGCATCCAATAGGTATCTTTGTGTCATTCGATGAACATTTAGGTCATTTTCTTCCTCCCGAGGCTTAATCATGTCCATTTAGGTCATTTTCGTCCTCCCTAGGCTTATTCTTGTCAAATTAGGGTTTTTAACAAATCTTGTGCATCCAATAAGTTCGTTTGTGTCATTGGAGGCACATTTAGTTCATTTTCTCCCTCCCTAATCTTATTCTTGTCTAATTAGGGTTTTTAACCAATCTTGTGCATCCAATAAGTGCGTTTGTGTCATTGGATTAATATTTAGGTCATTTTCGTCCTCCCTAGGGTCATTCTTGTGCAATTTGGGTTTTTAACCAACCTTGTGCATCCAATACGTGTGTTTGTGTCATTTGATGAGCATTTAGGTCATTTTCGTCCTCCCAACACTTAATCTTGTTCAATTAGGGTTTTTAACCAATCTTGTGCATCCAATAGGTGTGTTTGTGTCATTGGACGAACATAGACGTCATTTTCGTCCTCCCTAGGCTTACTCTTGTCCAATTAAAGTTTTTAACTAATCTATTGCATCGAATAAGTTCGTTTGTGTCATTGGATGAACATTTAGGTCATTTTTGTCCTCCCTACACTTAATCTTGTCCAATTAGGGAGTTTAACCAATCTTGTGCATCCAATAGGTGTGTTTGTGTCATTGGATGAACATTTTGGTCATTTTCCTCCTCCATAGGCTTATTCTTGTCCTATTAGGGTTTTTAACCAATCATGTGCATCGAATACGTTCGTTTGTGTCATTAGTTGAACATTTAGGCCATTTTCCTGGTCCCCACACTTAATCTTGTCCTATTAGGGTTTTTAACCAATCTTGTGCATCCAATAGGTGTGTTTGTGTCATGGATGAACATAGAGGTCATTTTCGTCCTCCCTAGGCTTATTCTTGTCCTATTAGGGTTTTTAACCAATCTTGTGCATCCAATAGGTATCTTTGTGTCATTGGATGAACATTTAGGTCACTTTCTTCCTCCCGAGGCTTAATTGTGTCCGTTTAGGTCATTTTCGTCCTCCCTAGGCTTATTCTTGTCAAATTAGGGTTTTTAACAAATCTTGTGCATCCAATAAGTTCGTTTGTGTCATTGGATGCACATTTAGGTCATTTTCTCCCTCCCTAATCTTAATCTTGTCCAATTAGGGTTTTTAACCAATCTTGTGCATCCGATAGGTGCGTTTGTGTCATTGGATGAATATTTAGGACATTTTCATCCTCCCTAGGCTCATTCTTATGAAATTTGGGTTTTTAACCAACCTTGTGCATCAAATAGGTGTGTTTGTGTCCTTTGATGAGCATTTAGGTCATTTTCGTCCTCCCTCGACTTATTCTTGTCCAATTAGGGTTTTTAACCAATCTTGTGGCTCCAATAAGTGTCATTGCATTAACATTTAGGTCATTTTCGTCCATCCTTTGCTTATTCTTGTGCTATTAGGGTTTTTAACCAATCTTGTGCATCTAATAAGTTTGTTTGTGTCATTGGATGAATATTTAGGTTATTTTTTGTCCTCGCTACACTTAATCTTGTCCAATTTGGGTTTTTAACCAATCTAGTGCATCGAATAGGTGTGTTTGGGTCGTTGGATGAACATTTAGGTCATTTTCGTCCTCCCTAGGCTAATTCTTGTCCAATTCTGGTTTTTAACCAATCTTGTGAATGGAATAAGTTCATTTGTGTCATTGGATGAACGTGTAGGTCATTTTCGTCCTCCCTAGGCTTTATCATGTCCAATTAGGGTTTTTAACAAATCTTGTGCATCCAATAGGTGTGTCTGTGTCATTGGATGAACATTTAGGCCATTTTCGTCGTCCCAGGGCTTATTCTTGTCCAATTATGGTTTTTAACCAATCTTGTGCCTCTAGTAGGTGTGTTTGTGTCATTGAATGAACATTTAAGTCATTGAATGAACATTTAAGTCATTGAATGAACATTTAATTCATTTTCTTCTCTAGGCTTATTCTGGTCCAATTAGGGTTTTTAATCAATCTTGTGCTTCGAATAAGTTCGTTTGTGTCAATGGATGAACATTAAGGTCATTTTCGTCCTCCCTACACTTAATCTTGTCCAAATAGGGTTTTTAACCAAACTAGGGCATCCAATAGGTGTGTTTGTGTCATTGGATGAATATTTAGGTCATTTTCGTCGTCCTTAGGCTTATTCTAGTCCAATTAAGGAATTTTAACCAATCTTGTGCATCCAATAGGTGTGTTTGTGTCATTGGATGAACATTTTGGTCATTTTCGTCCTCCCTTGGCTTATTATTGTCCAATTAGGGTTTTTAACCAATCTTGTGCATCCAATAGGTGTGCCTGTGTCATTGGATGAACATTTAGGTCATTTTCTTCCTCCCTAGGCTAATTCTTGAGCAATTAGGGTTTTTAACCAATCTTGTGCATCGAATAAGTTCGTTTGTGACATTGGATGAACATTTAGGTCATTTTCGTCTTTGCAACACATATTCTTGTCCAATTAGGGTTTTTAACCAATCTTGTGCATCCAATAGGTGTGTTTGTCTCCTTAAATGAACATTTACATCATTTTGGTCCTCCCTAGACTTATTCTTGTCCAATTAAAGTTTTTAACCAATCTTGTGCATCCAATAGGTGTGTTTGTGTCATTGGATGAACATTTAGGTCATTTTCGTCCTCTCTAGCCTTATTCTTGTGCATTTAGGGTTTTTAACCAATATTGTGCATCCAATAAGTTCGTTTGTGTCATTGGATGAACATTTAGGTCATTTTTGTCCTCCCAACACTTAATCTTGTTCAATTATGGTTTTTAACCAATCTTGTGCATCCAATAGGTGTGTTTGTGTCATTGGATGAACATAGAGGTCATTTTCATCCTCCCTAGGCTTATTCTTGTCCAATTAATGTTTTTAACTAATCTATTGCATCGAATAAGTTCGTTTGTGTCATTGGATGAACATTTAGGTCATTTTCGTCCTCCCTACACTTAATCTTGTCCAATTAGAGTGTTTAACCAATCTTGTGCATCCAATAGGTGTGTTTGTGTCATTGGATGAAAATTTAGGTCATTTTCCTCCTCCATAGGCTTATTCTTGTCCTATTAGGGTTTTTAACCAATCATGTGCATCGAATACGTTCGTATGTGTCATTAGTTGAACATTTAGGCCATTTTCCTCGTCCCCACACTTAATCTTGTCCAATTAGGGTTTTGAACCAATCTTGTGCATCGAATAGGTGTGTTTGTGTCATTGGATGAACATTTAGGTCATTTTCGTCCTCCCTAGGCTTATCCTTGTCCAATTAGGGTTTTTAAAAAATCTTGTGCATCCAATAGGTGTGTTTGTGTCATTAGATGAACATTTAGGTCATTTTCGTCCACCCTAGGCTTATTCTTGTGCAATTAAGGTTTTTAACCAATCTTGTGCATCCAATAGGTATCTTTGTGTCATTCGATGAACATTTAGGTCATTTTCTTCCTCCCGAGGCTTAATCATGTCCATTTAGGTCATTTTCGTCCTCCCTAGGCTTATTCTTGTCAAATTAGGGTTTTTAACAAATCTTGTGCATCCAATAAGTTCGTTTGTGTCATTGGATGCACATTTAGGTCATTTTCTCCCTCCCTAATCTTAATCTTGTCCAATTAGGGTTTTTAACAAATCTTGTGCATCCAATAGGTGCGTTTGTGTCATTGGATGAATATTTAGGTCATTTTCGTCCTCCCTAGGCTCATTCTTGTGCAATTTGGGTTTTTAACCAACCTTGTGCATCCAATAGGTGTGTTTGTGTGATTGGATGAGCATTTAGGTCATTTTCGTCCTCCCTCGACTTATTCTTGTCCAATTAGGGTTTTTAACCAATCTTGTGGCTCCAATAAGTGTGTTTGTGTCATTGGATTAACATTTAGGTCATTTTCGTCCATCCTTTGCTTATTCTTGTGCTATTAGGGTTTTTAACCAATCTTGTGCATCTAATAAGTTTGTTTGAGTCATTGGATGAACATTTAGGTCATTTTCGTCCTCGCTACACTTAATCTTCTCCTATTAGTGTTTTTAACCAATCTTGTGCATCCAATAGGTGTGTTTGGGTCGTTGGATGAACATTTAGGTCATTTTCGTCCTCCCTAGGCTAATTCTCGTCCAATTCAGGTTTTTAACCAATCTTGTGAATGGAATAAGTTCGTTTGTGTCATTGGATGAACGTGTAGGTCATTTTCGTCCTCCCTAGGCTTTATCATGTCCAATTAGAGTTTTTAACAAATCTTGTGCATCCAATAGGTGTGTCTGTGTCATTGGATGAACATTTAGGTCATTTTCGTCGTCCCAAGGCTTATTCTTGTCCAATTATGGTTTTTAACCAATCCTGTGCCTCTAGTAGATGTGTTTGTGTCATTGAATGAACATTTAAGTCATTGAATGAACATTTAATTCATTTTCTTCCTCCCTAGGCTTATTCTTGTCCAATTAGGGTTTCTAATCAACCTTGCGCTTCGAATAAGTTCGTTTGTGTCATTGGATGAACATTTAGGTCATTTTCGTCCTCCCTACACTTAATCTTGTCCAAATAGGGTTTTTAACCAATCTAGGGCATCCAATAGGTGTGTTTGTGACATTGGATGAACATTTAGGTCATTTTCGTCGTCCCTAGGCTTATTCTAGTCAAATTAGGGTTTTTAACCAATCTTGTGCATCCAATTGGTGTGTTTGTGTCATTGGATGAACATTTACGTCATTTTGGTCCTCTTTAGACTTATTCTTGTCCAATTAAAGTTTTTAACCAATCTTGTGCATCCAATAGGTGTGTTTGTGTCATTGGATGAACATTTAGGTCATTTTCGTCCTCTCTAGCCTTATTCTTGTGCATTTAGGGTTTTTAACCAATTTTGAGCATCCTATAAGTTCGTTTGTGTCATTGGATGAACATTTAGGTCATTTTTGTCCTCCCAACACTTAATCTTGTTCAATTAGGGTATTTAACCAATCTTGTGCATCCAATAGGTGTGTTTGTGTCATTGGATGAACATTTTGGTCATTTTCCTTCTCCATAGGCTTATTCTTGTCCTATTAGGGTTTTTAACCAATCATGTGCATCGAATACGTTCGTTTGTGTCATTAGTTGAACATTTGAGCCATTTTCCTCGTCCCCACACTTAATCTTGTCTAATTAGGGTTTTTAACCAATCTTGTGCATCGAATATGTGTGTTTGTGTCATTGGATGAACATTTAGGTCATTTTCGTCCTCCCTAGGCTTATTCTTGTCCAATTAGGGTTTTAAAAAATCTTGTGCATCCAATAGGTGTGTTTGTGTCATTAGATGAACATTTAGGTCATTTTCGTCCACCCTAGGCTTATTCTTGTGCAATTAAGGTTTTTAACCAATCTTGTGCATCCAATAGGTATCTTTGTGTCATTCGATGAACATTTAGGTCATTTTCTTCCTCCCGAGGCTTAATCATGTCCATTTAGGTCATTTTCGTCCTCCCTAGGCTTATTCTTGTCAAATTAAGGTTTTTAACAAATCTTGTGCATCCAATAAGTTCGTTTGTGTCATTGGAGGCACATTTAGTTCATTTTCTCCCTCCCTAATCTTGTTTTTGTCTAATTAGGGTTTTTAACCAATCTTGTGCATCCAATAAGTGTGTTTGTGTCATGGGATTAATATTTAGGTCATTTTCGTCCTCTCTAGGCTCATTCTTGTGCAATTTGGGTTTTTAACCAACCTTGTGCATCCAATACGTGTGTTTGTGTCATTTGATGAGTATTTAGGTCATTTTCGTCCTCCCAACACTTAATCTTGTTCAATTAGGGTTTTTAACCAATCTTGTGCATCCAATAGGTGTGTTTGTGTCATTGGACGAACATAGAGGTCATATTTGTCCTCCCTAGGCTTATTCTTGTCCAATTAAAGTTTTTAACTAATCTATTGCATCGAATAAGTTCGTTTGTGTCATTGGATGAACATTTAGGTCATTTTTGTCCTCCCTACACTTAATCTTGTCCAATTAGGGAGTTTAACCAATCTTGTGCATCCAATAGGTGTGTTTGTGTCATTGGATGGACATTTAGGTCATTTTCCTCCTCCATAGGCTTATTCTTGTCCTATTATGGTTTTTAACCAATCATGTGCATCGAATACGTTCGTTTGTGTCATTAGTTGAACATTTAGGCCATTTTCCTCGTCCCCACACTTAATCTTGTCCTATTAGGGTTTTTAACCAATCTTGTGCATCCAATAGGTGTGTTTGTCTCATTGGATGAACATAGAGGTCATTTTCATCCTCCCTAGGCTTATTCTTGTCCTATTAGGGTTTTTAACCAATCTTGTGCATCCAATAGGTATCTTTGTGTCATTGGATGAACATTTAGGTCACTTTCTTCCTCCCGAGGCTTAATTGTGTCCGTTTAGGTCATTTTCGTCCTCCCTAGGCTTATTCTTATCAAATTAGGGTTTTTAACAAATCTTGTGCATCCAATAAGTTCGTTTGTGTCATTGGATGCACATTTAGGTCATTTTCTCCCTCCCTAATCCTAATCTTGTCCAATTAGGGTTTTTAACCAATCTTGTGCATCCAATAGGTGCGTTTGTGTCATTGGATGAATATTTAGGACATTTTCATCCTCCCTAGGCTCATTCTTATGCAATTTGGGTTTTTAACCAACCTTGTGCATCAAATAGGTGTGTTTGTGTCCTTTGATGAGCATTTAGGTCATTTTCGTCCTCCCTCGACTTATTCTTGTCCAATTAGGGTTTTTAACCAATCTTGTGGCTCCAATAAGTGTCATTGGATTAACATTTAGGTCATTTTCGTCCATCCTTTGCTTATTCTTGTGCTATTAGGGTTTTTAACCAATCTTGTGCATCTAATAAGTTTGTTTGTGTCATTGGATGAATATTTAGGTTATTTTTTGTCCTCGCTACACTTAATCTTGTCCAATTTGGGTTTTTAACCAATCTAGTGCATCGAATAGGTGTGTTTGGGTCGTTGGATGAACATTTAGGTCATTTTCGTCCTCCCTAGGCTAATTCTTGTCCAATTCAGGTTTTTAACCAATCTTGTGAATGGAATAAGTTCGTTTGTGTCATTGGATGAACGTGTAGGTCATTTTCGTCCTCCCTAGGCTTTATCATGTCCAATTAGGGTTTTTAACAAATCTTGTGCATCCAATAGGTGTGTCTGTGTCGTTGGATGAACATTTAGGCCATTTTCGTCGTCCCAAGGCTTATTCTTGTCCAATTATGGTTTTTAACCAATCTTGTGCCTCTAGTAGGTGTGTTTGTGTCATTGAATGAACATTTAAGTCATTGAATGAACATTTAAGTCATTGAATGAACATTTAATTCATTTTCTTCTCTAGGCTTATTCTTGTCCAATTAGGGTTTTTAATCAATCTTGTGCTTCGAATAAGTTCGTTTGTGTCATTGGATGAACATTTAGGTCATTTTCGTCCTCCCTACACTTAATCTTGTCCAAATAGGGTTTTTAACCAATCTAGGGCATCCAATAAGTGTGTTTGTGTCATTGGATGAATATTTAGGTCATTTTCGTCATCCCTAGGCTTATTCTAGTCCAATTAGGGAATTTTAACCAATCTTGTGCATCCAATAGGTGTGTTTGTGTCATTGGATGAACATTTTGGTCATTTTCGTCCTCCCTTGGCTTATTATTGTCCAATTAGGGTTTTTAACCAATCTTGTGCATCCAATAGGTGTGCCTGTGTCATTGGATGAACATTTAGGTCATTTTCTTCCTCCCTAGGCTAATTCTTGAGTAATTAGGGTTTTTAACCAATCTTGTGCATCGAATAAGTTCGTTTGTGACATTGGATGAACATTTAGGTTATTTTCGTCTTTGCTACACATATTCTTGTCCAATTAGGGTTTTTAACCAATCTTGTGCATCCAATAGGTGTGTTTGTCTCCTTAAATGAACATTTACGTCATTTTGGTCCTCCCTAGACTTATTCTTGTCCAATTAAAGTTTTTAACCAATCTTGTGCATCCAATAGGTGTGTTTGTGTCATTGGATGAACATTTAGGTCATTTTCGTCCTCTCTAGCCTTATTCTTGTGCATTTAGGGTTTTTAACCAATTTTGTGCATCCAATAAGTTCGTTTGTGTCATTGGATGAACATTTAGGTCATTTTTCTCCTCCCAACACTTAATCTTGTTCAATTATGGTTTTTAACCAATCTTGTGCATCCAATAGGTGTGTTTGTGTCATTGGATGAACATAGAGGTCATTTTCGTCCTCCCTAGGCTTATTCTTGTCCAATTAATGTTTTTAACTAATATATTGCATCGAATAAGTTCTTTTGTGTCATTGGATGAACATTTAGGTCATTTTCATCCTCCCTACACTTAATCTTGTCCAATTAGGGTGTTTAACCAATCTTGTGCATCCAATAGGGGTGTTTGTGTCATTGGATGAACATTTAGGTCATTTTCCTCCTCCATAGGCTTATTCTTGTCCTATTAGGGTTTTTAACCAATCATGTGCATCGAATACGTTCGTTTGTGTCATTAGTTGAACATTTAGGCCATTTTCCTCGTCCCCACACTTAATCTTGTCCAATTAGGGTTTTGAACCAATCTTGTGCATCGAATAGGTGTGTTTGTGTCATTGGATGAACATTTAAGTCATTTTCGTCCTCCCTAGGCTTATTCTTGTCCAATTAGGGTTTTTAAAAAATCTTGTGCATCCAATAGGTGTGTTTGTGTCATTAGATGAACATTTAGGTCATTTTCGTCCACCCTAGGCTTATTCTTGTGCAATTAAGGTTTTTAACCAATCTTGTGCATCCAATAGGTATCTTTGTGTCATTCGATGAACATTTAGGTCATTTTCTTCCTCCCGAGGCTTAATCATGTCCATTTAGGTCATTTTCGTCCTCCCTAGGCTTATTCTTGTCAAATTAGGGTTTTTAACAAATCTTGTGCATCCGATAAGTTCGTTTGTGTCATTGGATGCACATTTAGGTCATTTTCTCCCTCCCTAATCTTAATCTTGTCCAATTAGGGTTTTAACAAATCTTGTGCATCCAATAGGTGCGTTCGTGTCATTAGATGAATATTTAGGTCATTTTCGTCCTCCCTAGGCTCATTCTTGTGCAATTTGGGTTTTTAACCAACCTTGTGCATCCAATAGGTGTGTTTGTGTGATTGGATGAGCATTTAGGTCATTTTCGTCCTCCCTCGACTTATTCTTGTCCAATTAGGGTTTTTAACCAATCTTGTGGCTCCAATAAGTGTGTTTGTGTCATTGGATTATCATTTAGGTCATTTTCGTCCATCCTTTGCTTATTCTTGTGCAATTAGGGTTTTTAACCAATCTTGTGCATCTAATAAGTTTGTTTGTGTCATTGGATGAACATTTAGGTCATTTTCGTCCTCGCTACACTTAATCTTGTCCTATTAGGGTTTTTAACCAATCTTGTGCATCCAATAGGTGTGTTTGGGTCGTTCGATGAACATTTAGGTCATTTTCGTCCTCTCTAGGCTAATTCTTGTCCAATTCAGGTTTTTAACCAATCTTGTGAATGGAATAAGTTCGTTTGTGTCATTGGATGAACGTGTAGGTCATTTTCGTCCTCCCTAGGCTTTATCATGTCCAATTAGGGTTTTTAACAAATCTTGTGCATCCAATAGGTGTGTCTGTGTCATTGGATGAACATTTAGGTCATTTTCGTCGTCCCAAGGCTTATTCTTGTCCAATTATGGTTTTTAACCAATCTTGTGCCTCTAGTAGGTGTGTTTGTGTCATTAAATGAACATTTAAGTCATTGAATGAACATTTAATTCATTTTCTTCCTCCCTAGGCTTATTCTTGTCCAACTAGGGTTTTTAATCAACCTTGTGCTTCGAATAAGTTCGTTTGTGTCATTGGATGAACATTTAGGTCATTTTCGTCCTCCCTACACTTAATCTTGTCCAAATAGGGTTTTTAACCAATCTAGGGCATCCAATAGGTGTGTTTGTGACATTGGATGAACATTTAGGTCATTTTCATCGTCCATAGGCTTATTCTAGTCCAATTAGGGTTTTTAACCAATCTTGTGCATCCAATTGGTGTGTTTGTGTCATTGGATGAACATTTACGTCATTTTGGTCCTCTTTAGACTTATTCTTGTCCAATTAAAGTTTTTAACCAATCTTGTGCATCCAATAGGTGTGTTTGTGTCATTGGATGAACATTTAGGTCATTTTCCTCCTCCATAGGCTTATTCTTGTCCTATTAGGGTTTTTAACCACTCATGTGCATCGAATACGTTCGTTTGTGTCATTAGTTGAACATTCAGGCCATTTTCCTCGTCCCCACACTTATTCTTGTCCAATTAGGGTTTTTAACCAATCTTGTGCATCGAATAGGTGTGTTTGTGTCATTGGATGAACATTTAGGTCATTTTCGTCCTCCCTAGGCTTATTCTTGTCCAATTAGGGTTTTTAAAAAATCTTGTGCATCCAATAGGTGTGTTTGTGTCATTAGATGAACATTTAGGTCATTTTCGTCCACCCTAGGCTTATTCTTGTGCAATTAAGGTTTTTAACCAATCTTGTGCATCCAATAGGTATCTTTGTGTCATTCGATGAACATTTAGGTCATTTTCTTCCTCCCGAGGCTTAATCATGTCCATTTAGGTCATTTTCGTCCTCCCTAGGCTTATTCTTGTCAAATTAGGGTTTGTAACAAATCTTTGCATCCAATAAGTTCGTTTGTTTCATTGGATGCACATTTAGGTCATTTTCTCCCTCCCTAATCTTAATCTTGTCCAATTAGGGTTTTTAACCAATCTTGTGCATCCCATAGGTGTGTTTGTGTCATTGGATGAATATTTAGGTCATTTTCTTCCTCCCTAGGCTCATTCTTGTGCAATTTGGGTTTTTAAGCAACCTTGTGCATCCAATAGGTGTGTTTGTGTCATTTGATGAGCATTTAGGTCATTTTCGTCCTCCCTCGACTTATTCTTGTCCAATTAGGATTTTTAACCAATCTTGTGGCTCCAATAAGTGTGTTTGTGTCATTGGATTAACATTTAGGCCATTTTTGTCCATCCTTTGCTTATTCTTGTGCAATTAGGGTTTTTAACCAATCTTGTGCATCTAATAAGTTTGTTTGTGTCATTGGATGAACATTTAGGTCATTTTTAACAAATCTTGTGCATCGAATAAGTTCGTTTGTGTCATTGGATGAACATTTAGGTCATTTCGTCCTCGCTACACTTAATCTTCTCCAAATAGAGTTTTTAACCAATCTTGTGCAACCAATCATGTGCATCCAATAGGTGTGTTTGTGTCATTGGATGAACGTTTAGGTCATTTTCGTCTTCCCTATGCTTATTTTTGTCCAATTAGGGTTTGTAACCAATCTTGTGCATCCAATAGGTGTGTTTGTATCATTGGATGAACATTTAGGTCATTTTCGAAATGTTAATCCTATGACACAAACGAAAGTGTTGGATGCACAAGATTGGTAAAAAAATCCAATATGGCCTAAATGACCTAAATGTTAATCCAATAAAACAAACGAACTTGTTGGATGCACAAGATTGGTTAAGAACCCTAAATGGACTAGAATAAGTCGAAGCATGATAAAAATGACCTATAATTTAATCCAATGAAACAAACACACCTATTGGATGCAAAAGATTGATTAAAAACACTAATTTTACTAGAATAACCCTAGTGAGGACCAAAATTGCCTAAATGTTAAGCCAATGACTAAACCACACTTAGTAGATGAACAAGATTGGTTAAAAACTCTAAATGGATTTGAGTAACCCTAGGGAGGACGAAAGTGACTTAAATGTTAATCCAATGACACAAATACTCTTATTGGATGCTCAAGATTGGTTAAAAACCTAAAATGGACTAGGATAACCCTATGGAGGACAAAAGAGACCTAAATGTTAATCCAATGGCACAAACACACTTTTTGGATGCATAAGATTGGTTAAAAACCCCAAATGAACTAGAATCACCCTATGGAGGAAGAAAATGATCAAAATGTTAATCTAATGACACAAACAAACTTATTGGATGTAGAAGATTGGTTAAAAATGCTAAATGGACTAGAATAACCCAAGGGGGGGAAGAAATTGACCTAATGTTAATCCAATGACACAAACATACTTAAGGGATGCACAAGATTGGTTAAAAACCCCAAATGAACTAGAATAACCCTATGGAGGAAGAAAATTACCAAAATGGTAATCTAATGACACAAACAAACTTATTAGATGTAGAAGATTGGTTACAAATGCTTAATGGACTAGAAAAACCCAAGGGAGGAAAAAATTGACCTAAATGTTAATCCAATGAAACAAACAAACTTAAGGGATGCACAAGATTTGTTAAAAACCCTAAATGGACTGCAACGTTATTTAAAAATCCTAAATAGAATAGAATAAACCAAGGGCGGATGAAAATTACCTAAATTTTAATCCAATGACGCAAACCAACTTTTTCGATGCACAACATTGGATAAAACCACTAAATAAACAAGAATAACCCTAGGATGGACAAAAATGACCTAAATATTAATCCAATGACACAAACGAACTTATTGGATGCACAAGATTTATTAAAAACCCTAAATAGTCTTGAGTAACCCTAAGTAGAACATAGTTAATCTAAATGTTAATGTAATGATACAAACACACTTATCGGATGAACAAGATTGGTTAAAAACCCAAAATGGACTTGAATAAGTCGAGTGACAACAAAAATTCCCTAAATCTGAATCTATGACTAAAATAAGCCGAGGGAAGAAAAAAATGAACTAAATTTTAATCTAATGACCCAAACACACTTATTCGATGCACAAGATGTGTTAAAACCCCTAAATGGACTAGAACAACCCTGGAGAGGAAGAAAATGACCTAAAAGTTAATCGAGTGATACAAACGAACTCATTTGATGCATAAGATTGGTTAAAAATCATAAATGGACTAGAATAACCCTAGGGAAGACGAAAATGACCTAAATGTTAATCGAATGACCCAAACACAATTATTGGACGCACAAGTTTGGTTAAAAACACTACATGGAGTAGAAAAACCATAGGGAGCACGAAAATAACCTAAATGCTAATCCAATCACACAACTACACTTATTGGATGCACAAGATTGGTTTAAAACCCAAAATTGACTAGAATAAGTATAGAGAGGGCGAAAATACGTTAAATGTTAGTCTAATGACAAAAACGAACTTATTGGATGCACAAGTTTAGTTAAAACCCCTACATGGACTAGAATAAGTCGAAGGATGAGGAATGTGACCTAAATGTTTATCCAATGACACAAACACAGTTATTAGACGCACAAGATTGGTAACAAAAAACCCTAAACGGACTAGAATAACCCTAGGCAAGATGAATATAATCTAAATATTAATCCAATGACACAAACACACTTATTGGATGCAAAAGGTTGTTTAAGAACCGCTAACGGACTATATTGGTTAAAACCCCTAAATCGACTAGTATAAGTCAAGGGAGGACAAAAGTGACCTAAAGGTTAATCCAACGACACAAACACACTTATTGGATGCACAAGATTGGTTAAAAACCCCAAATGAACTAGAATAACCCTATGGAGGAAGAAAATGACCAAAATGATAATCTAATGACACAAGCAAACTTATTGAATGTAGAAGATTGGTTTAAAACGCTAAATGGACTAGAATAACCCAAGGGTGGAAGAAATTGACCTAAATGTTAATCCAATGAAACAAACAAACTTAAGGGATGCACAAGATTGGTTAAAAACCCTAAATGGACTACAACGTTAGTTAAAAATCCTAAATGGAATAGAATAAACCAAGGGCTGATGAAAATTACCTAATTTTTAATCCAATAACGCAAACCAACTTTTTGGATGCACAGCATTGGATAAAACCACTAAATAAACAAGAATAACCCTAGGGTCGACAAAAATGACCTAAATATTAATCCAATGACACAAACAAACTTATTGGATGCACAAGATTGACTAAAAACCCTAAATAGTCTAGAGTAACCCTAAGTAGAACATAATTAATCTAAATGTTAATGTAATGATACAAACACACTTATCGGATGAACAAGATTGGTTAAAAACCCAAAATGGACAAGAATAAGTCGAGTGACAACAAAAATTCACTAAATCTGATTCTATGACTAAAATAAACCGAGTGACAACAAAAATTCCCTAAATCTGAATCTATGACTAAAATAAGCCGAGGGAAGAAAAAAATGAACTAAATTTTAATCTAATGACCCAAACACACTTATTCGATGCACAAGATGTGTTAAAACCCCTAAATAGACTAGAAAACCCTGGAGAGGACGAAAATGACCTAAAAGTTAATCCAATGACACAAACGAATTCATTCGCTGCACAAGATTGGTTAAAAATCCTAAATGGACTAGAATAACCCTAGGGAAGACGAAAATGACCTAAATGTTAATTGAATGACACAAACACAATTATTTGGCCCACAAGTTTGGTAAAAAACACTATATGGACTAGAAAAACCCTAGGAAGGACGAAAATGACCTAAATGCTAATCCAATCACACAACTACACTTACTGGATGCACAAGACTGGTTTAAAACCCAAAATTGGCTAGAATAAGTATAGAGAGGGCGAAAATAAGCTAAATGTTAATCTAATGACAAAAACGAACTTATTGGATGCACAAGTTTAGTTAAAACCCCTAAATGGACTAGAATAAGTCGAAGGACGAGGAATGTGACCTAAATGTTTATCCAATGACACAAACACAATTATTGGAGGCACAAGATTGGTAACAAAAAAATCCTAAATAGACTAGTATAACCCTAGGCAAGACGAATATGATCTAAATATTAATCCAATGACACAAACACACTTATTGGATGCAGAAGATTGTTTAAGAACCTTCAACGGACTATATTGGTTAAAACCCCTAAATGGACTAGAATAAGTCAAGGGAGCACAAAAAGGACCTAAATGTTAATTCAATGACACAAACGCACATATTGGATGCAGAAGATTGGATAAAAACCCTAATTAGATTAGAATAAGTCGAAGGATGACGAAAATAACCTAAATATTAATCCCATGACACAAACAGACGTATTGGATACAAAAGATTGGTTAAAAACTCTCAATGGACTAGAACAAAACTAGGAAGTACAAAAATGAGCTAAATGCTAATCAAATAACTTTAACACCCTTATTGGCTTCATAAGATTGGTTAATCCATTGACACAAACATACATATTGGATGCACAAAATTGTTTAAAAACCTTAAATGGACTAGAATAAGCCTAGGGAGGACGACAATGACCTAAATGTTAATCCAATGACACAAACAGACATATTAGATGCATAAGATTGGTTAAAAACCTTAAATGGATCAGAATAAGACTAGGGAGGTCGAAAATGACAAAATTGTTAAGCCAATGACACAAACACACTTATTGGATGCATAGGATTGGTTAAAAACCCTAAATGGATTAGAATAAGCCTAGGGATGACGAAAATGACCCAAATGTTAATCCAATGACACAAATACACTTATTGGATGCATAAGATTGCTTAAAAAACCGTAAATGGATTAGAATAAATCGAAGGAGGACCAAAATAACCTGAATGTTAATCCAATTATACAAATGCTCTTATCAAATGCCCAAGATTGTTTACAAACCCTAAATGGACTAGAATTAGTCTACGGAGGGCGAAAATGATATAAATGTTATTCCAAAGACACAAAAGCACTTGTTGGATGCACAAGAATTTTAAAAACCCTTATTGGATTTGAATAAGTCTAGTGAGGATGAAAATGGCCTAAATGTTAATCCAATGACACAAACACACTTATTGGAATTATAAGATTGGTTAAAAACACTAAATGGTTTAGGATAAGTGAAAGGATAAGGAAAATGACCTAAATGTTAATCCTATTGGATGCACAAGATTGGTTAAAAACACTAAATGGACTAGAATTAGTTGAAGGATGACAAAAATGACCTAAATGATAATCCAATAACACAAACGCACTAGTTGGATGCACAAGATTATG
This sequence comes from Cicer bijugum, assembly GCA_037974875.1. Taxonomy (NCBI): domain Eukaryota; kingdom Viridiplantae; phylum Streptophyta; class Magnoliopsida; order Fabales; family Fabaceae; genus Cicer; species Cicer bijugum. The sequence continues at coordinate 455,364 of JBBPBT010001345.1, read as the reverse complement.
TAAAAACCCGAAAATACCTTTTTAGCAGCATCACATTCTTATTCTCTTTTATTTTCTTCCCTAGTTAAAGCACATGATAAAAATAATTGAGCTTTCGAGTTTAGAAGTACTTTAGTTTTAACTTTTGTTGTCTAATATACTTCTATTTTTCAACAGATGTTGAATCAATTTGGTCGATTGTTGGTAATAGATCTTCATCAACAATGATGTGCCAAATACTTGAGTTTTGGGATTTTAGAACCAGTTGCGTTTTGTTTTTCTAGAAATAGTAGTCTGTGTTATCAAAGTAAGGTGGTATGTTTTATGATCCTCTTTCAACAATGTACTTGGCTTTAGACATTGCTTCTTGAATCTTTACTCATGCAGTTTTGATTTTTATTCGTTAGAGCCTGGCTCTAATAGCAGTTGAAGTAAGAATGTCAATTTCAAGGAAAGGGGTTTGAATTATAATTTCCCCTTTTTAAAAATTCCTACAAACTCTCAAAGTATTTAACTCAAAATTAATCTTAGTTATTAAAACACAACAAACGCATAACATTTTTGGTTAGCGAAATCACATTATTTAACTTATCTATATAATATATGGTTAGTTGATTATAAGTAAATGGAGAGTTTTACATATCATCTTTTAATCATAAAATTATTTTTACAATTTACTCAGAATATTTTCAAGACAATAGTCTTGAGTTACAAGGTGATGATTTAAAGAGGTGGGTAAAATCTAAATGTAGTCAACTCTAGTTTGATTATAGATTCTTTGTAAAAGACTCAATAGAATGAATATAATTTCTAGATGAAAACAGAACTGAACCTTTTGCTTGTGATTGAGGAGCTTATGAAATTTCAAGTATGATAGTGTAAGTGATATATTGCTTTGCACTTGAAGCTCTGCCTTATTCTTAATTTTGAGGTTCCTTTTATAGAGATCAAGAAGGCTTATACCAGCTCGTCTGTACATAACACTTGAAAGTTTGCCCTAATTCAATTATTCTTCTCCAAATCAGCATAGGTTTCATTAATAGTCAATTTTACTCAAAATTTATGGTTGTTTTGGCTAAATATTTGAACAAATTGAGTTGTGTTCTTCCTCACAACTTTGTGAATCGAGAAATTTGTTAAAAATAAAAGGTTTTTGGGTTCATGAAATGGAAGAAGTTTATATGTTTTTAATTGTATTGATATATTATGTGTTGATGTAATTTATACTTTTTATATCTAATGGTGTTTTAGGTAAAGAAGCTATTGTGACATTGTTGTTTTAATGTTGTTTTAAGTGTGATTCCCTAATTTATGTCGAAAGTTTAGTCTAGTCCTTTATTTAATCGAGCGTCTAGTTTGGTCCCTAACCAAAAATAAATTAAGCGACACGTCAAACCTTTATAAATTACTAATTTGTCTTTGATTAATACAATAGATATAATAGACCAAATTGAGTTAATAAGACACAAGTTAAGAAATCTACTCAACTGATTCTAAACTCATGAGACCAAATATTTAAATTATTTTTCGATTTCAAATAAATTTTGGTTTAATTATTCTACAAATTGTAAATTATTTAGTAACTTTTAAATATTGTAACGAATTTTTTGAATCGATATCTTTTCTATAAAAATTTAAATTAAAAAAGTTATTAGTTCTAAAAAATTTTAAAATTTCACTATTGTAGTACCCGTTGAACAATGGTGGGGGACAATCACGTTATTGTCCTCCATGGAGTAGACATAAAAGTTAAGCCATGGTTGTTTTTAGCACAGTTGATAGTTGCATCAATTGTATTTATGTTACGAGGTGTTATTTTATATGGTACGACGCCAACTTGACGCAAAACATCTGTCTGATTAATCATAGCTTTGATAGTAAGTGCAAGTTAAAAATATTCTAGCATGGGGATTTTTTCCATAGAGCACGTACCATGCTTATCCCATTCCTTCTTTCAAAAATCTTGACCGTTTCCATTTAATATCCAATATATTAAATTGAAAGCACAATATAAAATAAATAAATATAGAATGAATATAAAATGAATAACAACATAAAAACACCGAAGAAAAAACTCAACTCATATTGTTTTATCTGTCTATTCCCTTTTCCCATATAATACAAAGGATATGATTGAAACACATTGGTTCCCCATAAACCATGAAAAATCATAAAATCAATCTCACATTTAAATATTATTTAATTTTTATGTACTTGTGTGTATCAAAATATTTGTGTCCATTCATAATCTCATTTTTCTTTTTTTCTTTTCTTTTTATAGGGTAGAATCTCATCTATTTCTTTAGACTTTAAACTCAATTTGATAAAATTAGGTGATGACTTATTGTTTATAGTTATAATTGATCATTGTTAAGTTAACTAAAGTAGTTAGTAAAATTAGTGGTTCAAGTAACTTATACTTCTAACTCTGTGAAGAATGTAGTCATTCTTTAGAATTTCGAATAACTTTTAAATAGTGGTTTAAAGTGGATGACCTATTAAAGTTAGGTGGTCATAATACCTATAAAGTTTTAATAAACTTTTCTCATCTGAATAAGGTCTTGTAAGCTAAAACCTAATATAAATTTGTGCATAGTTAGTTAAACAAAAATGAGTGACGTGGTGGAAACCACCTGTTAATACAAATCCTTCAATTTATTCCTTGGAAGTTTATGTTGAGAAATTTGAGGCAAAATTGCATCTCATCTTCCACTATTAATATCAACAACAAATGTTTCAATGCTGTCAACAGTATTTGGAGAAACTCGACACTCATTCTGCAGTTTCTGAAATGTTTGGTACAACGAATTTTCTTTGCATAATTGAAGCACCATTTTAATCACACTGAAAATGCCAAAAACAATATCGTATAATTTCGGAAGAACAAATAATATAAGCTATAATTAAATTGAATAGGGGTTAATAGTGGGTTTTAGGGTTTAGGATATGAAACTCACTCTCGAGCTTCAATTTCTATCGTAGACATCGATTTGTTATGGAATTACAGTAGGAGAGACTGAGGGGGTGAGTTTGTGAAGAAGCATTCTCGGCTTCTTCTACCTCATATTGTTGCAAAAAAGATTAATTATTATGACTCTAGTGTTTTAAACTCAACTCTGAAATATACCTTACATGGCATTTACTTAGTGCAAATTAGTTTTATCTTAATATCCAATAAAAAACAATACATTATTTTGCTATATCCCTCCATTTTAAGGTAGTTTAAAATTAGTTCTATAACATGAATGCATCATGTTCTTTCATATCACTATAATTTATAAATTATTTTACACGAATGCTACATAGTTTATTAAACACTTTATTTATTTATCTTTAATTATTAGTTAATTTTAAGTTTAACTATTGTGTAAAATAATTTTACTATTTTCCACCAACTAATTTTTTAATAATTTTTCTACCAACACCCCTTAATTTACTATCCACATCCCTCAGAGGTTTAAAAAAATCAAAATTTTCAAATTACCCTTCCCTTCTTCCTCTTCATTCTATCTGCATCATCTTCATTCAACACCTTCTTCATCTTCTTCATTTTCTTCAACATTAATCATCATCATCATCATTAACCATATTCATCAATCATCATCAACTATCTTCATCAATCATCATCAACCAGCTTCATCAAGTGAGCATCATTGTTGTGAATCAAGTAAGTAAGCATCAACCTTTGTTTTTGTTGTTTTGTTTCGGTTTTGTTGTTTCTATTTATGAATGCAATGACTGAAAACTGAAGAAAAAAAGTTTCCATTTTTGAGGATGATAAAAACCTTCACTGTCCTAAACCCAAAAACGTACGTGAACTGAGTTCACATACGCTAACTCATTTTCAAAAACCCAATAACGTACGTGAACTCAGTTCACGTATGTGATTCAGTTTTCAAAAATCCAATAACGTATATGAACTCAGTTCACAAACCATGTATATGAAATGAGTTTACGTACGTGAACTGAGTTCACATAATAGTTTGACATTGAGTTCACATACGTGAACTGAATTCATGTAGGCTTATTATTTCGATTTTTATTATGATTTTTGTTTTACAGATATGGTGCGTGCTATGTTTACTGATAGAGAGAGTCATGTTATACTTAATGATGGAACTTCTAATGCGAGGTTCGTCATGTTATGACAACTGCTTCTGCACGGGCACAACGTGAAGCCCAACCTAAAGCCCAACCAGCTGACATAGATGAACCTCAACAAGATAATGGAAATCCTCGTGGTCCAGTTAATAGTTATGTCCTTAGGACATTCGGCGATTATGTGGCTACTCAACTCTGGGTTGACGTGGTAATTTTCTCAATAAAATTAAGTTAAATGATATTTTTATAACTTATATTTTTTCACTTAATTAATTTCAGGATCATGGGGAAATAATGGTGTTTAGCAACGGTAGAAAATTAAAATAAGTAGTTATTGAACATGATAACGTTTCAGAAAGTGTACTGAATTGTTGTAAGTAATAATAAAACGGTAGTACCGAGTGTCGAACTCAAGGATTGCGTTTTACCATTGAATTACTAAAATTGAACAAAAAGTTTCCACATTGATTGAAATAACAATTAAAATTAACAACGGTAATAAAATTGATCCTTTATAATGAGAAAAATGTTAGGGATGTGTTGACACCAAATTTTGTCCGATTTTTATTTATTTTTTACTTTTTATTAAAAAAGGAAATAATAATAATAATAATAATAATAATGACAATAATAATAAATATATAAATATATGTGAAGAAATATAAAAATAAAAATAAATAATTAGGGATATAAGCTTTAAACAATCACAAGTGTTTTCGGTTCTTGTTTACCTCTAATTCTTGTTCAGATTCTTTTCTAAAATATAAAAAAAAAAATAAGAAATAAAAATAAAGGAAACT
>JBBPBT010001345.1:434039-450272 GCA_037974875.1 Cicer bijugum | reverse complement strand
TAAAGGAAACTGAAAAGAAATGAATTGATTGTCATAAAATCGATGCAATGATGATCAAAAGAAATGAAAAAAAAAACAGAAAAGAAATTGATTGATAGTCATAAAAATCAGAATAATGGTATCAATTGAATAGAAAAGAAACCGAAGAAGTGAATCAATGGCAATAAGAATCGGTATAATTGTGGCCAATTAAAAGAAAAGAAAACCGAAAAAAATAGATTAATGGTAATCAATTGACAATTATTCTCTCGTCTTTTGCAACCTATACCCAAAAGACTATAAATAGTCTGCCACAAGAGAGCAAAGGGGAGCACAATTGGAAACACAAACTGAGAGCACAAAAAAAAAATAGAGAGATTAGTTAGCAAAAGAGAAGGAGAGAATATGATCTTAAAGTAATCAGTCTACTAAGGTACCATTTTCTTATTCTTTTCTCTAGTCTACTTATTAGTTTTTTTGTTTTTACATCTTTTTTAATATATATTTTTTTTTCTCTTTCTAATTTTTTTTTTGTTTATAAAAATAAACTCATATGTTAAGCTTTCATTTTATTTTTTAAATCGTTTAATCCTAAAAATTGTCTTCTTTGTAATATAAAATAATAAAAAATATAACTAGTTGATGTCTATAGATCAACAAAATAAATTTTATCATATTATAATTTAATAAAAAAAATTCATAATACGTCTTTATCAAATTAAAAAATTTATAACGGATAAATGTTTTTACCCTTAAGATTAGAATTAATGGTTGTTGCCGCCGGATGAAATTCATCCTCGCTCGCTACACCATATTATTTACTTTCAATCGTTGTGGCCTTTGTGTCGCGACAGATCCGACAACGTACGAGCAAATTATTTAACAGATTATTTCACCGTCATTTCCATTTGTCTCGTTCACAAACCGCCACGTTACGAAAAAAAAAATTTCTTAAAAAAAAATTAATTTCATTTTTACGTTAAAACAAACAAATATTATTAATATTATTATTATTATTATTATATTTATCATTATTATTATTATATTTATCATTATTATTATTATTATTACATTTTTATTTTTTTTAATACATATATAAATAAAAATAATAATAAAATCGGTCAACACACACATATTTTCTACCCAAGAACTACGTGTATTTTGATTTCTTTATTGCACCTAGGGATACGTAGGAGCAAGGTCCTCCCCTTGTCAAACCAAATTAATAAAAAAGTATATTTTTCTTCTTTCATTAATGTAAATAATTTAATTTTTTTATTATTCTTTTTGCGGTAAAAATAAATAAATAAATAAATAAATAAATAGTTTGTATATAATTAATTATAGGGTAACCGTTTTAACGGATGTTGTAGGGTGATAATACTTCCCTACTCGTAATCGACTCCCGAATCCAAATTTTTGGTTAAAAATATTATTTTAGGTTTTATCAAATTTTTCCTTTAATAAAATTAAAATTGGTGGCGACTCCTTTTTCGCGGACAAACCGGACGCGACAGTTGGAGACTCTGCTAGGGACTTTTGAGAGTCAAGCCCAACCTAATTAATTATATATAGTTATTTTATTATTTATTATTTTTATTTTTATTACCCCTATTGTTTTATTTTTTTTTATTTTTTTTGTTGTATTATTAATATAATTATATGTGTTTTTTCAATTTATTTTTATTATGATTAGGGTCTCTATTGTTTTATTTTTTTTTTTTGTGATATTATTAATATAATTATATGTGTTTTTTTCAATTTAATTTTATTATATTGATTTTTTTTATTTTATGTATTTTTCTATAGCCCCTAACACGATTCACACACTTATGAGTGGGTTCTATACCCAGGCTGAGTGCGAACCTAAGATAAGTTAGAGACTGTGTAATGATAATCTTCTGGATGTACATCCTGTTTGGTTGTCATGAAAGTCTCACCTAGAGTTGACATTTTCTAGAATATTTCCATTTTAATAGTTTACCTATTAATTGGTTTAATATTTTAGAATTGAGTTGTGTGCTCTAGGAACCAATTTAGAACTATAGAGCTACCCTTAGTAAAGGTTCACATGAAAAATGGTATAGATGACACGTACATATGAAAAACTTACTCTATGTCATGTTCACTACCTGCTAGTATACCCAAGTTTTTTTTTCTCCTCATCATCATCATTTTTTTTTTGCATAATATTCTTTATCATTGTTACTTTTGAAAAATCATTTTCTCATCATTTTAAAAACCATAAAAATTAAAGCTTGGTGTGAATAACTTTAACCCCAGGAGATATGGGATCAAATGGTGGCTCAAACATTATTCCATTAAGAAAGACCTTACCATTGAGAGTTCTTAAACCGGATGTAAACAACATTAAGAATCTTGCTCGGAAGTTGAAAAAAGTACAACGTGTAATCTTTATGGGGAAATTCGGCAAAATTCTTGATTTACTTGAAGTTAATGTACAAGTGGATGCCCTTACAACATTGGCCCAATTCTATGATCCTCCTTTCAGGAGTTTCACTTTTAAGGACTTTCAGTTGGCCCCAACGTTGGAGGTGTTCGAACGAATAATAGGATATCCGATGAAGGGGAGTAAACTGTACCAATACACGGAACACTACCCATCACTGAAAAAAATTGCTGAAACATTTTGTATCCCTATAAAGGAAATAGAAGACAATAGAACCAACAAAGATAATTTGATCGGGTTTCCGATAAAATATCTTTAGGAGAAAGCAGTAAACTTAGCAAGAGATGGAAAATGGGGCACTTTCACGGATGTGCTTGCCTTAATTATATACGGAATTGTTTTATTTCCAACTATTAAGGATTTTGTGGATTTCATGGCGATAGACGTCTTTTTGGCTTACAAGCATAGAGGGGAGAATCCAGTACCGGCAGTTTTGGTTGACATTTACTGCACGCTCGACTTCCGTCATGAGAAAGAAGGGGGCCTAATCCATTGTTGCTCCCCAATACTCTATGTTTGGTTTGTCAAACATATTTTTCAAGACATGTATCAATTAAGAAATAAGAGCAAAAAAGAATGGGCCAACGCTCTAGTGAATCTCAACGAAAGAACGATTCAGTGGTACTCCAGAAGTCAAGATATAAATGAAGTGATTTGTAGATGTGGTGTTTTTGTCGATGTTCCCCTCATGGGAACCAAAGGGTGTATAAATTATAGTCCCTATGTTGCATTGAGACAATTGGGCTATCCTATGACAAAACCTCCAATAATGGACGTAACAAAATCTTTTGTCATTCATGGACGAGATGTTTATGATGCTTGCTTGATGAGAAGAATACGTAAGTCTTGGGGAGATGTCGTTAGAAGAGGTCAAGAATTAGGGCCTAGAAGTTGTGGTATAGGAGAGGAATATCATAATTGGGTGAAAAAGAGGGCACTAGAGGTCAAGTTGCCTTTTCATAGCACCATAATTACTCCCGAAGTAGTAAGAACATAATCTTTTTTTAGTACTAAAGATTTAGAGGCTGACTTAGCTCTCGAAGGACAAGAAATTGAAAAATTACAAAAAGAATTGGAGATGGCTCGCCAGGCTTATAGAGATATGGAGTATAAAAATACTCAACAATCCCTTATCCTTGAGAAAGTACAAAAAAGGGCAAGAGAGGAAGAAGAAAGCAAGGAGAGAACTCGAATCTGTTTGCAGGGTGCGAATGAAGAGTTAAGACTCAGACGTCAAGAAAGGGATGATGCAGTGATTGAAGGTCTTAGACTTAAAGAGTTACTAAAGAAATTTGGGGAAAAGCATGAAGTCATCCGTCGACAAGAAGCAAATCTAAAGCAACAAATAGAGAGGGTAAGAGCGGAATGTGAAAGCAAGATCATGGTAGAATGGAAATGTCAAGAAAAGATCATTGAAGCATACCGAGTTGAACTTGCAAAAAAAGAAGACAAGATGTATACACAAAAAGACACTATCGAGAGACTTGTTCAAGAAGGGATGTTTTGGATGGACCGTTTCTCCAAACTAGTTTATTTGACCAACTCTGCTATCGAAGATATTCCACCATTATTAAGGGCCGCTGATGGGATGGCTAATCCTCTCTCCACCACTCAAGAGATCTCTATTTTTATCGAACATTGTAAAAGTTTAATCGAGCAAATGAAAAAATTGATTGCTCATTAAATCTGCATATTTCGTGTTTAGGTTTCAGCTTTCATTTTGTGGTAAAACTTGTATTTTTCTAATTTTCAATAAATTAAATTTTACTCAACTTTTGGTCCCATAACTCTCTCTTTATTGGTTAAGATATTCACAAACAAGCAATAAATAGTTCTTTGACATTCATGTACAATTACATTTTCATACATCATGTGGCATGTAACACCCCGTTTTTCAAAGCGAGGGTGTATTTTTTTTTCAAAAGAAATTAAAATGAAACAAAGAATAATTAAGAAAAATACATTTGGACAATTATTTAAGTCAATATAATTTGTACGCAACGGAATAGTTTTTGAAAATCTGAATCCAGAGTATTTACACAATAACAAGTGATACATGGAACTCGTCAAAATAAGATGTCATACTGACAATATTAGTAAAGATACAATCTTCCAATTTAAAATAAACGCAATTCAAAATAAAAACATATGTTCCCTCTATGTCAATCTAATCTGATCATTCTACCAAAAAGCTATATACCCTGAGTAATCTCCACGCGCCCCGTGAGATCCTCCTAACGTAGCTCCAGTCAAGCATTCCCATCTACATCCCCATCCATAGGGTATGAACCGGTAGGATAGTCCTGGCTCTCATATGAGGGCAAAGCCTAGATTTCCACAATAGTTGTAAATGGTCACTAACCGAAATTAACAGTTAACACATAACATTTAAGTTTTTAAATGCACAAAATACCCTTTCCACTAAGCATGCACCTTTTCCATATGCTAAAAGTTCATGTCATACTTGCCAAATAAAAATGAAATCAAAATAAAGTTCTCAATCCATCAAGTAATACATAACTGACCAAAACATTGATAAATCAATTGAGCAATCGATTATCTAACTCAAAATGAGAATTTATACTGAGCCAATCGATTGGGCCAATCGATTTCCTGAAAGTTTTTAGTGAAAACTGAACTCTGGGCTTGTATAAATCGATTGGGCAAACCGATTTAATGAAAAACTGGCCCTTGTATTGAAGCCAATCGATTGGATAAATTGATTTAATGAAGAGCCAATCGATTGACCAAATCGATTTCGTCAATTTGCTGAGCTCCTGTAATGAATCCAATCGATTTGCTAAATCGATTTCTTAACTGCTTTTGAAAAACATATTACAAAATCGATTGGGTAAATCGATTTTGTCAAATTTGCGAAGTCCCTATAACTCATCAAATCGATTGGGGAAATCAATTTCCCTGTATATTCTTCCAAAAATTCATAAACTAACTCAATCACATACTTACACAACTCCAAATCTTAACACTTAACACTTATAACACAATCACTACAACATCATGGGTTTCGAAATAGTTTTGCAATCAAACATGCTTTCACACAATTCCGAACATAACACTTAGCAATTTCAACACAATCACTACAACATCACGCACTTCGAAATAGTTTTGCAATTAACATGCTATCACACAATTCAATACATAACACTTAGCAATTTCAACACAATCACTACAACATCACGAACCTCGAAATAGTTTTGCAATTAACATGCTATCACACAATTCCATACATAACACTTAGCACTTATAACACAATACCTACACGGACAAGATGAACCAACAAATCACATGGAATCATCTTGATGCGACAATCCCCACACAGATAAAATGAACCAACAAATCACAATTTACCAGGGTGTAGTCTCTCACGGACAAACACCTGTGCAGTCTCTCACGGACAAACACAATTTACCAGGGTGTAGTCTCTCACGGACAAACACCTATGCAGTCTCTTATGGACAAACACAATTTACCAGGGTGTAGTCTCTCACGGACACACACATGTGCAGTCTCTCACGGACAAACACAATTTACCAAACACGTAAATCGTAAATGTATCACCTATCACGGGTCAGTATTGTTTACCGAGGTGCCACCTATCACGGGTCTGCACGATTTACTAAAAAGCGTAAACCATAAACGTACCGCCTATCACGGGCCTGTACCGTTTACCAAGGTGCCACCTATCACGGGTCTGCACGGTTTACTAAAACAACGTAAATTGTAAATGTACCGCCTATCACAGGCTGAAGTACTATTTACCAAGGTGCCACCTATCACAGGTCAGCACGATTTACTAAAAAGCGTAAATCATAAACGTACCACCTATCACGGGTCAGTATTGTTTACCGAGGTGCCACCTATCCCGGGTCAGCATGATTTACTAAAAGAAAAAGCGTAAGTCGTAAATGTACCGCCTATCACAGGCCAAAGTACTATTTACCGAGGTGCCACCTATCACGGGTCAACACAACTTACCAAACGTAATGCATGAGCATACATTGACTCCATCCACAATGATCGTTAAGTAAATGCAGATATTAAAAGATTCCCCATTTAATACTCATTTAACTTAAACGATTTTCACGCCAAACATTAAGCAATCAGACATATTAAGAGATTCCCCATTCTTAATATTCTTTTAACTTAAACGATTTTCAAAACAACAATAAGTAACCAAGACATTAATAGATTTCCCATTCTTAATACCCAGTTAACTTAAACGATTTTCAAAACAACATTAAGTAACCAAGACATTAAGAGATTCCCCATTCTTAATGCCCAGTTAACTTAAACGATTTTCACAAACACACATTAAGTAAACAAGACATTAAGAGATTCCCCATTCTTAATACTCATTTAACTTAATGGTTTTCAAAATCCACACAAAACGAAATCAAACATATTCACATATTTATTACACAATTCACACCAAAATACAACAATTCATTTCTCCACAAAATCATTTTCACTACAACATTAAGCAAACACATATATTAAGAGATTCCCCATTCTTAATACTCATTTAACTTAACGATTTTCACAACAAACATTAAGCAAATAGAAATATTAAGAGATTCCCCATTCTTAATACTCTTTTAACTTAAAAGATTTTCCAAACAAACATTAAGTAAACAAGACATTAAGAGATTCCCCATTCTTAATTCTCATTTAACTTAAACGATTTTCCAAAAATAAACATCAAGTAAACAAGACATTAAGAGATTCCCCATTCTTAATTCTCATTTAACTTAAACGATTTTCCAAAAACAAACATTAAGTAAACAAGACATTAAGAGATTCCCCATTCTTAATACTCATTTAACTTAAACGATTTTCACAAACACACATTAAGTAAACAAGACATTAAGAGATTCCCCATTCTTAATACTCATTTAACTTAAACGATTTTCACAAACACACATTAAGTAAACAAGACATTAAGAGATTCCCCATTCTTAATACTCATTTAACTCAATGGTTTTCAAATTCCACACAAACAAACACAAACATACTTTCATATTCAATCCATAATTCACACCAAATCACATCAGATCATTTTTCCACACAACCCACACAAAACACATCTCAAATTCTATAATTATCAATTATGAACACGTCGACTACGACGACACAAATCAACACAATCCATCACTCAAACACAACAAATTTCATTTACTCAAAATCATACATGAATGAGGTAAATTCATTTTCCATGAAACATTCATCAATATAACCAAAACCTAACTCTAAGATTTTACCCATAAAGCCTTAGATTCATTTTCCCCAAATCAACACTTCAACCCTAACAAAATTCTTTTCCAAACTACCACAGATAAGTCCCTAAATGCAAACTAAAAGTTTGGAAGGAGCCCTTACCTTCACGTTAGCTTTAATGTGCGATTACGGCACCGCGAGTAAATCCGGTAAAATCTCCGCTCGCAACTTCACTTCCAAAGTTGGTTCCCTAGCACCGTAGCATGGTAGTGAGCAACTTTCCCTTCTATCTCTTCGTGAAACGAAGCTTAGATCTAGATGAAACGTGGAGGTTTGTGTTTGACGGTTTTGAAATCCCTAACACTGTTTTTCATCGTTTTCGAAGCAACAAAGAAGTATGAAGCTGAGAAATCCTTGCTTTCTTACCCACTAAGCCTTGGGTTTCTATTCTTGAGGAAAAGGAAGCAAAGAAAACAAAAAAAAAAACAATAAAAATAGAGGAAGGAGGAAGCTGGGTGCACGAGACAGGAAGAGAGAAACTGTTTTTCTGTTTTCCTTTTGTTTTCCTTCCTTTCTATTTCTTTTCTTTATATATATATATATATATATATATATATATATATATTAATTACTTTTAACAAATATCTCCAAATCTAGATATTTATTAAATTTACCAGTTTACCCATAACACATTAAATTCTTCGTAAAGCATTCACCGCAGTTAATTCAATTTATTTATCGACGAGTAATTTCAATCGGGCATCAAAATATCTTCTTGGTCATATAAACTCCAAAATATTACTAACTTGGCTAAAAAGCCTTTGAGTTCAATACCAAAATCCACTAAAATATATAAAGTATAATTTAAAATTATTATGGGTCTTACATTGCATACTCATGCCATACTCTTTCACAGAAAAAATAACACAATAAACAAAAAAATTGGTGCTACGACACCGTTATCGGACACGATCTCAATCAAAAATCATTGATGAGCTAGAGCAAACAGAAATAAGAGAAGACGTGAACCAACTCAAGGGGCAAATGACCAAGATATTGGAGATTCTACAAGCACTCGGAAATAAAAATGATGGGAATCCTTTGGTAGACGAGGGGGTGTCACAAAACACTCTAGTTCACCCAACAAGTGCTGCTCCACACCTTCACACTAATTACCAAGAAGGGAAGACACAACAATTTCCACCTTATGGTTTGCCACCAGGCTATACCCCACCCATAGACACTCATCTCCCCAACAACAATCCGCTGATCGTGGCTACAAATCCACAAACTAGTATCAATGAATTCCCTTAAGTGCAACCTTCACCCCTTACTTTGGGATATCCTAGCACTTCACCGCAAGGAAAAATTACCGAAGCTACGCCGGTGATGTTAAACACACATCATGAATCTCGACCGCTCGAGAACAATCAATCCCAAGAAAAATGGCAAGCATTGGAAGAATGCCTGAGAGTTATTGAAGGGGAAAACAATTATGGATTTGATGCTTCAGACCTATGCCTCGTTTTTGATGTTATAATACCGCCGAAATTCAAATTGCCTGAATTTGACAAATACAAGGGAACAACATGCCCCAAGAACCATCTTATTATGTATTGTCGAAAAATGGGTTTTTGCGCCCATGACGAAAAACTACTAATCCATTTCTTTCAAGATAGTTTGACAGGTGCCTCCCTGAGTTGGTATATGCACCTTGAACGAGCTCATATTGGCTCTTGGAAAGATTTGGTGGATGCCTTTTTGAAACAATACAAATATAATCTCGACATGGCTCCTGATAGAATGCAGTTGCAAAATATGACAAAGCGAGATAATGAAACATTCAAGGAATATGCCCAACGATGGAGGGAGTTAGCTTCCCAGGTTCAACCCCCCCTATCTGAAAAAGAAATGGTGACTATGTTCATAAACACCCTTCAACCTCCGTTATATGACAAAATGATAGGAAGCGTTTCATCAAATTTTTTAGATCTCGTCATCGTAGGTGAAAGAGTAGAAATGGGATTGAAAAGCGGAAAAATTGTTCCTAGCTATATCGGATTAAATAACACACAAAAAATGCATGCAGGTGCGAATAAGAAAAAGGAAGAAGAAAGCCATTTTGTGGCGTCAAACACAACTAATCCTTCTTTTGTTCATCACCCTTACACCACTGCAAATTCACAAAGCTTGGGTACCCTAAGTCAACACTTACAAGGGAATCAAGATTCACATGAAAGTCAGGGAAAAAACTATCGTGGGAGGAAATTTGTACATTTCGACTCAATTTCTATGACTTATGTAGAGCTGTTACCGCATCTGGTTAGCAATTCTATGGTTGCACTATGTCCAGGGAAACAACCTATACAACCACCCTACCCTAAAGGATATGACTTGAAAGCCACATGTGATTACCACTCTGGGGCTGTAGGACACTCTACTGAAAATTGCCTAGCATTAAAATTTAAGGTGCACGATTTGCTTAAAGTTGGATGGTTGAATTTTAAAGAAAATGAGCCTAGCGTGAAAAATAATCCCCTACCAGTTCATGGTGGGCCAATTGTGAATACAATAGAAGAAAATCACCAATTAATAAAGGAGGTTGAGAAAATTAAGACGCCGATGGAACTGATTTTTTATCAGCTATGTAAATTTGGATTAATCCGAGGAAATGCCAATGGGAAATCAAAATGCAATTTCCACCTCAATGACCATCATTCCATAGAAGAATGCAAGGAGTTCAAAAATGAACTTCGAAAATTGATAAACATAGGCACCATTCAAATAGGTCGTTGGGAAAAGAATGACGGTATGATTGCAACCCAATCAGAAGAAAAACTTGGCATAACCATCCCAAAGCCATTGGTCATTCATTTCACTAAGGAGGAAAGTGTGAATGCCCCTGGTGATCTGAGGACCTTAATAGTTCAGATGCCAAGCCCTTTTCCATATAAAGACAACAAAGCGGTACCTTGGAACTATAATATAGAGGTACATCTAGCTGAACAGAAGAACGAAGATGTTTCTAGCTCTAAAACTACCGATGTTACGAATGTTTCAGGGATAGGAGGAATGACTAAAAGTGGTCGGATATACCCCCCAGAAAAATCACAGAGAGAAATGATAGCGGCGTTTGAGAAGCCATACACAAATAAAGGGAAAAAAAAGTAATTAAAAAAGTCGAAAAGGAGAAAATAGAAAATGAGAAAGAGGTTTCTAATGAAGAAGCTCGAGAATTTCTCAAAATCATCCAACAAAGTGAATACAAAATAGTCGACCAACTCAACCATACTCCCGCAAGGATTTCATTGTTATCCCTCTTGATGAATTCTGAATCCCACCGGAAGCTATTGATGAAAATACTAAATGAGGCTCATGTCACTCACGACATCACTTTGGACAACTGCCAACAATCACCTAACTTTCACAGATGACAAGCTGTTGACCGAAGGAAAAGGGCATAATAAAGCTCTACACATATCAGTAATGTGCCTCGACCATATAATATCAAGAGTTCTCATTGACAATGGCTCATCGCTGAATGTCATATCAAAATCAACATTAGCAAAACTACCTTGTGATGGTACGTATATGAGACCAAGTCCCATGGTTGTTAGAGCTTTTGATGGGAGTCGCAGAGAAGTAATGGGGGAAATTGAACTCCCAATTCAAATAGGCCCGGTCACATTTGAAATCACGTTTCAGGTGATGGATATTGTACCCGCCTATAGTTGTTTATTAGGAAGACCATGGATACATTCTGTCGGCATAGTGCCATCAACCTTACATCAAAAACTGAAGTATATGGTAAATGATCAATTGATAATCGTGTCTGGAGAAGGAGACTTGTTGGTCAGTAAGTTGTCCACCACGCCTTATGTTGAGACAGCAGAAGAAGCTCTAGAAACTGCCTTCCAAACACTAGAAATTGTGGACACTGCTTATGTCGAGACGACACCTATAGAACCACATATGTCAAACACGGCTATTATGGTGGCCAAGTTCATGTTGAGCAGAGGACACCGTCCATGGCACGTGTTGGGGAAAGATGAAGAAGGGCTTAAAGAACCGGTGGAACTTCCTAAGAATAGAGATAAGTGGGGTTTAGGCTACAAACCCACCAGGGCTGACAAATGGATATTAGTCAAAGAAAAAAAAGAAAAAAAGATTAGCTCGAATTGAAAATCGAGAACCAAGAATTGGAAGGATTCCCATCTGTGACATCCGACAGAATTTCCAAAGTGCAAGACCAACAAGTGAGATCCATATTGCAGCAGCTGAAGATGACATGTTTGATGGGGAGGCTAATTGGATTTGTCCGTGTGGTGCAGGAGCAGAAGTCAGGAATTGGAAAGTAGTCAAGTCACCTATAATATTTAATGCAATTCCCATGTAATTCTAAAAGCATTTTTACTGTTACTACGACCTTAAGATGCTTAATTATATTTAGGATGGTCACAATGTTGTTTTCTCAATACTTTGTATTTCAATAAATGCATTCTCATTTTGCTTTCTTATTGTTCTTTCTTACCACTTTCATTCTTTAATATTCGTTCGCCATTTTCTTTTCTTTTTTCTCTCTCCTTCTTTCTCCTTATCCTTGCCTTGAATCCTACATATTTGGGAATAGTTCATTCACAAACGACTGTGTACTAAGATCTCACAGCATAATCTTAACCATCTTGTTAGTCATACAAAAAAAGATAATGAAGAAGATTATGAACCCCCTTTAGATTTGTTAAGAGCAGTAGAACGGGAAACCAAGGGTATCGTGCCCTTTGAGGAATAGATAGAAATTGTTAATCTAGGGACGGAAGAAGGAAGGAAAGAAATTAAGGTTGGCACCATCTTAAGGAAAGAAGTATATCATAAATTAATCCAACTCCTACATGAATACAAAGATGTTTTTGCCTGGTCATATCAGGATATGCCTAGACTGGATACTAGCATAGTGGAACATAAATTGCCCTTAAAACCCGATTTTTCTCCGGTCAAACAAAAATTAAGGCGAATGAAGCCCGACATGTCATTAAAAATCAGGGAAGAAGTACAAAAACAATTTGACGCAAGATTCCTCGCTGTGGCAAATTATCCTCAATGGATAGCCAATATTGTACCAGTGCCAAAAAAGGATGGCAAAGTACGAATGTGTGTCCATTATAGGGACCTTAATAAAGCCAGTCCTAAAGATGATTTCCCGTTACCTCACATCGATATTTTGGTTGATAATACGGCCCGCCATTCACTATTTTCCTTTATGGATGGTTTCTCTGGGTATAATCAAATTAAGATCGCAGCTGAAGATATGGAAAAAACGACTTTCATCACTCCTTGGGGAACATTTTGTTACAAAGTAATGCCTTTTGGTCTGAAGAACACTGGGCAACCTACCAAAGAGCTATGGTAACCCTATTCCATGACATGATACATAAAGAGGTCGAAGTTTATGTAGACGACATGATTGCTAAGTCACAAACAGAAGAAGAACATATTATTGATCTAAAGAAACTCTTTGAAAGACTTAGAAAGTTCAAGCTAAAGCTCAACCCTTCCAAATGCACTTTTGGTGTGAGATCGGGCAAAGTGTTGGGATTTGTGATTAGTCAAAGGGGAATAGAGGTTGATCCCGATAAGATTCGAGCCATTGCAGAAATGCCTCCCCCGAGTACAGAAAAAGAAGTTCGCGGTTTTCTTGGGAGACTAAATTATATTTCAAGATTTATATCACAACTAACAGCTACTTGTGAACCGATATTTAAACTTTTACGGAAAAATCAACCAGTTGTGTGGAACGAAGAATGTCAAAATGCATTTGAAAAAATCCGACAATATTTGCAAAAGCCTCCAATTCTAGCCCCACCAATTTTGGGCCGACCCTTGATAATGTATCTTACAGTCCACGACGAGGCCATGGGATTCGTACTAGGGCAACATGATGAAACAGGAAAAAAAGAGCATGTCACTTACTATCTAAGTAAAAAATTTACAGATGTTGAAACAAGACATACAATGCTAGAACGTACTTGTTGTGCCTTAGCATGGACGGCTCGTCGCTTGAGGCAATACATGCTTTTCCATACAACTTGTTTAATATCCAAAATGGATCCAATCAAATACATTTTTGAAAAGCACGCTCTCAGAGGGCGAATTGCTCGATGGCGGATGATGTTATCAGAATATGATATTACCTATGTTACTCAGAAAGCCATCAAATGGAGTGCCTTAGCAGATTATCTAGCTAATCAACCAGTGGATGATTATAAATCAATGCAATGCGAATTCCCAGACGAAAGTATCATGGTTTTGTCTGAAGAAAATGATGATGGAAAATGGACTTTGTTGTTTGACGGGGCCTCAAACATAATGGGGCATGGGATTGGGGTTGTTTTAATATCTCCCAAAAAAAGGTTCATACCTATCACAGCGCGATTGTGTTTTGATTGTACCAATAATATGGCAAAAGTTCTAGAAGTATATGGAGATTCAGCCCTAGTCATTAATCAGCTTAACCAAGAATGGGAAACTCGAGATAAGAAGCTAATACCTTATTTTACCTACATAAAAGAATTGTCTTTAGAATTTGACAAAATCACATTTCACCATGTACCTCGAGAAGACAATCAATTCGCTGATGCTTTGGCTACTTTATCATCTATTTTCCAAATAAATAGAAACGATGAAATCCCATCAATTAAAATGGAGAGTCGAGATTATTCAGCCTATTGACATGCAATGGAAGAAGAAACGGGCGGAAAATCGTGGTATCACGACATCAAACATTATCTTACAAATAATGAATATCCTCCCGGTGTATTGGAGAATGAGAAAAGAACTCTAAGACGGTTAGCCGCGAGCTTTTTTGTGAACAAAAATATTTTGTATAAGAGAAATCACGATATGGTACTCCTCAGATGTGTTGATGTCAATGAGGCGAAAGAAATTCTACAAGATATCCACGATGGATCTTATGTGATCCATATGAATGGACACACGCCATGTCTAGAAAGATTATCCGGGCTGGATATTATTGGCTCACCCTAGAAAAGGATTGTTTTAATTATGTAAAGAAATGCCATAAGTGTCAAATATATGCTGATAATATCCACGCCCCACCAGTGCCCCTGAACACCCTTTCAGCGCCTTGGCCGTTCTCAATGTGGGTCATAGACATCATTGGAATGATCAAACCGAAAGCATCAAATGGACATCGCTTCATCTTGGTGGCAATTGATTACTTTACCAAATGGGTAGAGGCCGCTTCATATGCCAATGTAACCAAAAATGTGGTAGTCAAATTTATAAAAAAGGAATTAATATGTCGTTATGGTCTACCAAGCAAGATCATTACTGATAATGCCACAAATCTAAATAACAAAATGATGGATGAATTGTGTGTCACCTTTAAAACTCAACACCACAACTCGTCCCCATACAGACCAAAAATGAATGGCGCAGTCGAAGCAGCAAATAAAAACATCAAAAAAATTATTCAGAAAATGGTTATAACGTACAAAGATTGGCATGAGATGTTGCCACACGGGTATCGTACTTCGGTACGCACTTCAACTGGGGGAACCCCTTTTTCCTTAGTATATGGGATGGAGGTTGTGCTACCTATGGAAGTAGAAATCCCCTCGCTAAGAGTATTAATGGAAGCTAAACTTGAGGAGTCGGAGTGGGTACAAACACGTTTTGATCAGTTGAATTTGATTAAAGAAAAAAGGTTGGCGGCCTTATGCCATGGACAATTATACCAGAAAAGATTGAAAAAAGCTTATGAGAAAAAAATACGTCCTCGAGAATTCTAGGAAGAAGACCTGGTACTGAAAAAGATCTTGCCTATTCAAAAGGATTATCGCGGGAAATGGACTCCTAACTATAAGGGCCCATACGTTGTGAAAAAAGCTTTCTCAGGTGGAGCTCTGATCCTTACGAATATGGATGGAAAAGATTTAGCTCTTCCTGTAAACTCAGACGCCGTAAAAAAGTATTATGCTTAAATAATGAATACCTGCTAGGTTGAAAACCTGAAAAGGCGACCTAGATAAAATTAGGGTACAAAAAAATATACCCGCTAGATTGAAAACCTGAAAGGGCGACCTAGGCAAAAACATGGGTAAAAAAAAAAACCCGCTAAGTTGAAAATCGGGCAACCTAGGCAAAAATTAGGGTACACAAAATATTTGTTGGTTTGAAAACCCAAAAGGGCAACCCAAGAGAAGAAGAAAATTAACGACAAAAACAAGGATAGAGAATATGTACTGGAAATGACAAGACCAACAATATGGATTATATTATGGCATGAGAAGTTAGTACAGTCTACTTTTGAATTACTAACCAAGTAGGGTCTTCCACCCATTTCTTTTGTTTTCTCGTATGTATATATATATTTTTCTTTCAATATATTGATATATATTGTTGTCACCTTTATAATTTAACTCTTTTTCTTGAATGTACTTATGATTATCATGTATTGGTAAGTAAAACATTATCACACCTCAATATAATGAAATCGGATATAACTTCATATCACACTATTAATTCTTCAA
>JBBPBT010001345.1:405149-432503 GCA_037974875.1 Cicer bijugum | reverse complement strand
AAAAAAAAAAAAAAAAAAAAAAAAAAAAAAAAAAAAAGGTGATGCCATGTGATTTGTTGGTTCATCTTGTAGGCGTTAGGATTGTCAAGTCAAAGTGATGCCATGTGATTTGTTGGTTCATTTTGTCTGTGTTGAGATTGTCGCGCCAAGGTGATGCCATGTGATTTGCTGGTTCATCTTGTATGAGTTGGGATTGTCAAGTCAAAGTGATGCCATGTGATTTGTTGGTTCATTTTGTCTGTGTTGAGATTGTCGCGCCAAGGTGATGTCATGTGATTTGTTGGTTCATCTTGTATGTGTTGGGATTGTCAAGTCAAAGTGATGCCATATGATTTGTTGGTTCATTTTGTCTGTGTTGGGATTGTCGAGTCAAGGTGATGCCATGTGATTTGTTGGTTCATCTTGTCCGTATTGGGATTGTCGAGTCAAGGTGATGCCATGTGATTTGTTGGTTCATCTTGTCTGTGTGGGTATTGCGTTGAAACCGTTAAACGGTATGTTTTGTAATTGTGTGTAAGTGTGTTGATTCAAGTTTATGATTGAGTGTTTGAACTTGAGATGTCATTGTGATTGTGTTATAAGTGCTAAGTGTTATGTTTTGGAATTGTGTGATAACATGTTGATTGCAATACCATTTTGAAACTTATGTTGTTGTAGCGATTGCGTTATCAGTGCTAAGTGTTAAGATTTGGAGTTGTGTATGAATGTGATTGAGTTAGTTTATGTATTTTTGGAAGAATATGCAGGGAAATCGATTTCCCAATCAATTGGCATTAAGTCAGTGGCTCAGCTATGCTTTCAATCGATTGCCCAATCAATTGCCCAATCAATTGTCGATTGAATTAAGCCCAGAGTTTAAACGTCTCTAAAAACCTTCAGGAAATCGATTTGGAAGTCGATTGGCATTAAGTTAGTGGCTCAGCTACGTTGTCAATCGATTGCCAAATCAATTTCCCAATCGATTGAATTAAGCCCAGAGTTCAAACTTCACTAAAAACCTTCAGGAAATCGATTTGGAAATCGATTGGCTTTAATACAGGGGCTCAGTTATCCATTCAATCAATTTCCCAATCGATTGGCTTAGTGGAAATTCTTATTTTGAGTTAGATAATCGATTGCTCAATTGATTTATCATTGTTTTTGTCAGTTATGTATTACTTGATGTATTGAGAACTTTATTTTGATTTCAATTTTAATTTGGCAAGCATGATATGAACTTTTAGCATATGGAAAACCCTTCTAAGATGCATGATAAGTTGAAAAGGTTATTTGTGCATTGAAAAGTAAATGTTATGTGTTAACTGTTAATTTTGGTTGGTGACCCTTTACAACTATTGTGGAAATTTGGGCTTTGCCCTCAAATGAGAGCCAGGATGATCCTACCGGTTCGTACCCTACGGATGGGAATGTAGATGGGGATGCTTGATTGGAGCTACGTTAGGAGGATCTCACGGGGCGCGTGGAGATCATTCAGGGAGTTTAGTTGTTTTGTAAAATGATCAGACTAGGTTGACACAGAGGGAACAGATGTCTTTCTTTTGGGTTGCTTTTATTTTTAAACTGGAAGATTGTACCACCTTTGTTATGTAAATATTTTGAATTCATCTTTTGAGAACTTTTTCCGCTGCTTGTAAATTATAATGACTTAATTATTTATCCAAAGGTGTTACCTTATTTATTTCTCTGTTTTATTTTAATTTCTTTTGAAAAAAAAATACACCCTCGCTTTGAAAAACGGGGTGTTACAAAAGTAAATGAAAAAAAAACAGAAAAGAAATTGATTGATAGTCATAAAAATCAGAATAATGGTGATCAATTGAATAGAAAACAAACCGAAGAAGTGAATCAATGACAATAAGAATCGGTATAATTGTGGCCAATTAAAAGAAAAGAAAACCGAAAAAAATAGATTAATGGTAATCAATTGACAATTATTCTCTTGTCTTTTGCAACCTATACCCAAAAGTCTATAAATAGTGTGCCACAAGAGAGCAAAGGGGAGCACAATTGGAAACACAAACTCAGAGCACAAGAAAAATAGAGAGATTAGTTAGCAAAAGAGAAGGAGAGAATCTGATCTTAAAGTAATGAGTCTAGTAAGGTACCATTTTCTTATTCTTTTCTCTAGTCTGCTTATTAGTTTTTTTGTTTTTACATCTTTTTTAATATATATATTTTCTCTTTCTATTTTTTTTTTGTTTATAAAAATAAACTCATATGTTAAGCTTTCATTTTATTTTTTAAATCGTTTAATCCTAAAAATTGTCTTCTTTGTAATATAAAATAATAAAAAATATTATTTATCAAAGTCCTTTTTTTTTTCTTCTTTTTTTGTTTTTGTTTTTTTCTTTTTTGTGAGAATCACCACCCCAAATTTAAAAGGTTGCTATCCCATGAGCAACCCCAAACATAGAATTTGATCAAGACAAAAATTTCCTACGTAACTCCGAGTAAGGTGGTGTAAATAATGTAGGGTCTTTGTTTTGTATTGTGGCTAGTAACCGAAACAAAGGGCAAGGCTCAAAGGGACTAACAAAGGATAACATTTTCATAGGGTAGTTAGAAAGGCTCAAACGACCAAATAAAATTGCCTCAATGTATGCATAAATTACAAGTGATGCAGGTCAGAATTAGTGCAAGTTTTGAAGGGATAACAAATATTTGGATAATCACACAACAAAGAATTTAAGTGTTTAGGCTAAAAAACTCACAGCTATGATATTAAGAGAGAGTATGAACTATCTAAATGATGTCAAACATGCCACTACAAAATTTATTTAGTGTTTTTTTTTTAAATGCGAGTTAGACTTCAACAACCAAGGAGTAATCAACAATGCATGAATTAGTGAAACTTATCAAATTGAGCAATGATATGAGCAAAGAAATAGAGTTTAAATTTCAAAATCTCAAACATAAAACTTAAGACTAAATGCAAGTTGCTAAAAATTCTTCATCATAGTGCACATTTACACACAATTAGAAAAAACAAATTCAAATAACAAAAATAAGATTCAAAAAAAATCAAAAGTTACCATGAACATGAGAAATAAAAGATGTTGCTTCCATGTCCTTCTCAATTGGACATTGATGAATAGATTGAATCTCGAACGTTATTGGTTTTTCGGAAACACTACCTCTTAGAGGGAACGACGTTGCAAGGATGAACGTCAGTGGGGATGATCAAATGGTTGAAGCTACAAATAACATGGATGTTTTGTTGTTGCACGAACTGCTGCAAAGACTCTGCGGGATCTGGAGAAGAGGAAAAGAGAGATTTGTGCTCTTAAGATTAAGAGGGTTAGAATATTTTCGTCGTTACCATCCTCCAAAGTTCAAGGGTGATGAGGACTCAGGAAAATAGTTGATTAGTAGATTCAAGAAATGGAAAAGATCTTCGAGATGACGGAGTATCAGGCAGAGTTGTATCAAGTCATGACGGCATGGAATTTATGAAATGGTTCCAAGGATACAGAAGCTATGTGTTGATGTTAACTCGAAGATGATGAGTATGGATGGATTAATATTAGACTAATGAGGGATTTCAAGTAAAGATCTAAGTGGAGGACTTTTGGTAAGAAAAGTATTAGATGTTTTCCCTGGTAGATTTCAGGATGAGTCTGGATGAAGTTTGACAACTGTCAAAGAGATGTGAACATCATGGAATTGTTGAGAAGATAAGGCTTCCATTTGGAATAACATTTGGTGCTTAGGTGTCAATGAAAGAGACTGGTAGTGAAGTTAAGGGAGCGTTGCACATTAAGAGTGAATACTCCTTTGGATAGATAAAATACGTTTTGAGGAATTGTCAATACCTTGAGGGGAAAAGTCGAGCATTCGAGTTAGACTAGATTCGTAACTTGGATTATTAAGTATGGATAGTAATATTGGATGAATCTATAGACACGTAAGTGTGAATTTTGAGCGATGTTCAGAAAAACCTAATGAGTTAAGCCTTGATGTATTCAACTCTATGTTACCATTAAGTGGAATTTGAAGTAATCGAGTACGAGAATACTTGAGATTGCGGTAATATAAGTTTGAGAGTCTATTAAAGGATGGAAATTACTAAGAGGATGTTAATATTTTGATAGGACTGAAGGATTATTCGAGATTTGATTTGGGACCCTAAGATGGTTGATTTTAACTGATGATTTAAAATCTCGCAAGGTTGGAGGGAGGACCAAGTGATGCTTAAAACTTTCATAATCGAAGGAGTTGAGACAGGCAAGTGATCATTTTAGTAACTAGATGGACGAAGAAAGGTATGTGAGTTTCTGAGATATTGTACTGCAAAAAATTTATGAGGATGAAGTTATAGATAATTATCTTTTTGGTAATGTTTATGGGGAAAGTTTGAGAAATAATTCTTTAGAACGTTTGAATGTTAGGATTCTTTCAGTTTATATCTCGGTGAAGGTTGAGAAGGAATAAGAATCCAGCAAGTGAAACAAATATTGGAAAATGTGCCAAGAAATTGTCGGAGTAGCACATAGAGATGTAGCTTATGACGATTAAAGATTCAAGAAAGGAATTATCTCACCTATAATTCAGACATTATTATTACAAAGGTATGCCAATGATATAAAGACATTACTTGAGTACATGTCATGGGGATTATTATTGTGTTCGTCAATCAAAGGAGTTCAATGTTTGTTTGATGGGAAACAATTGAACATGAAATGGAAAGGTTTGCTGGGAATTAGTAAGACTTGATTTATTGGAATCACTATAATGAAGATGTATCAAGGTTCGAGGTAGAAATTTAAGGTTTGTATAAATGGAAAAGTGATGGAGTGAATACAATGCGGTTGACCTGTCATAATGAAAGGATAATCATCAAGTTGCAAATGAAGGACACAACAAAATTAAGTATCAGAATGAATGTTGGCAGTAGAGGTAGGAGAATTATTTTTGAGTTTATGCATAATTGCGGAGTATGTAAGAAATTTTTTAGTGAAGCGTGAATTTGAGGTGTTAGGCATGAGACAAATGTAGACCTTGATCTATGAATTAAATTCAAGTTGGATTTTAATGGAAAATGTGACTCTTGAAATGAAGTACTAAACTGAAAGGAAGTTTATGTGTCCTAAATAGTATAGTGTTTGGCATGATGTCGAAAATATTTGAGGAAGCTTTGATCACCAAGCATATGTGGAGATTGGATTATAAATTTATAACTGGAATAACATACTGTTAAGAACACTATAGTTTGACGTAGTTGTACGACTTAAGAAAAATCGAGGATTTATGGACAAGGGAGAAATTTAGGAGTTCTCGGATGTAGTGATTGTTCGGTGCTCAGTGTGTTGGGGTCATTCTAAGTGTTTCAGTTTGGTACCAAAAGGATGTTTCGTACAAAGTGGATGCAAATGAGACTACGTGACATAGGTATGTGATAGTTTACTTCTTCGACAGGATCACAGTTATGGGAAGATAAGGGAAACTCAATGGACTATAAGAAGATTGTTGACTGCTTGTATATTAAGATAACCTCAGTTGTAAGTTGCAACGAGCGCTATTACAGTTCGGTTAAGATAGTCTAAGCCACTATCATGGTTGTTGGTTATTTATTGACAAATTGAGGGACTGATCATCCTTAATCTCTTGTCAATAGTAGACAAAACCATGTTGAATGGAACGGACGAGCCTTACCGACTATGAATGGGTGCAGAGTTATTAAGCACCTTATGAAAAGGGGTAGACAACAATTTCTTCGAGAAGGCCGGGTGAAATAAGTTGTGACTGATATGATGAATTCGGGTAGAAACCAAGTGTGGATTGTTACTCGTACTTTAAGTTTCGAGGACAAAACTAATTTAAGGGGGGTAGTAATGTAAGACCCGTAATTTTAAATCCTAAGTTATACAATTTTAGGGTATTTTGTGTTAAATTGCTTAGGCTTTTAACCCAGTTTTCGGTATTTAGTGAGTTAAAGGCCGAAAATATATTTTTGGAAATTGGATTAAAATTATTTGTCGAAGAATAATTTATTTAGATTACGAAGAATATAATTTCGGACAGTTAGTTAAAAATATCACTCGTTGCTGAAATGAGTTGCGACGAGAATAGAGATTTTATTAAATTAGATGAATGAAGTGAGGTGTGTAAGAGTTGGTAGATTTTCGTTTGAGTTTGGTTTTAAATATAATATAAATGTATATATATATATATATATTATTATAAGTATATATATATTAATACAAGTTATATATATATATATATATGTGTGTGTGTGTGGTTAGAAAGGAAAACAAGAAAAGAAACAGAAACAGAGGAAAACCAAAACGTTTCCTCCTTGCCTCGCGATACCATTCTCGTCCTTCCTCCTTCTTCATTTTTCTTTGCTTCCATTTCTTCAAGAATAGAAACCCAAGGCTTAGTGGGTAAGATAGCAAGGATTTCTCAGCTTCATACTTCCTTGTTGTTTCGAAAACGAAGAAAAACGGTGTTAGGGATTTCAAAACTGTCAAACACAAACCTCCCCGTTTCATCTAGATCTAAGTTTCGTTTCGCGAAGAGATAGAAGGGAAAGTTGCTCACTACCACGCTACGGTGCTAGGGAACCAACTTATGAAGCGACGTTGCGAGCGGAGATTTTACCGGATTTACTCGCGGTACCGTAATCGCACGTTAAAGCTAACGTGAAGGTAAGGGCTCCTTCCAAACTTTTAGTTTGCATTTAGGGACTTACTTGTGGTTGTGTGGAAAAGAATTTTGTTAGGGTTAAAGTGTTGATTTGGGGGAAAATGAATTTAACTCATTTGTGTATATTTTGAGTAAATGAAATTTGATGTATTTGAGTTTTATGATTGTGTTGATTTGTGTTCATCGTACATGGCGTGTTCATACTTGATGTTTGTTGATTGATGTGATTTAGTGTGAATCGTGGATTGAATTTGATAACATGTTTGAGATGTGTTTTGTGTGGTTTGTGTGGAAAAATGATTTGGTGTGAATTATGGATTGAATGTGAAAGTATGTTTGGGTTTGTTTTGTGTGGAATTTGAAAACCATTAAGTTAAACGAGTATTAAGAATGGGGAATCTCTTAATGTCTCGTTTACTTAATGTGAGTTTGTGAAAATCGTTTAAGTTAAATGAGAATTAAGAATGGGGAATCTCTTATTGTCTCGTTTACTTAATGTTGTTTGAAAATCATTTAAGTTAACTGGGCGTTAAGAATGGGGAATCTCTTAATGTCTTAGTTACTTAATGTTGTTTGAGAAAATCGTTTTAGTGAAATGAGTATTAAGAATGGGGAATCTCTTAATGACTTGTTTACTGAATGTTTTGTTGTGGAAATCGTTTAAGTCAAAAGTATATTAAGAATGGGGAATCTCTTAATATGTCTGTTTGCTTAATGTGTGTTTGTTTGTGAAAATCTTTAAGTTAAATGAGTATTAAGAATGGGGAATCTCTTAATATCTGCGTTTACTTAATGTTATCGTGAAAATGATTTTGTGGAGAAATGAATTGTCGAGTCAAGGTGATGCCATTTGATTTGTTAGTTCATCTTGTATGCGTTGGGATTGTCGAGTCAAGGTGATGCCATGTGATTTGTTGGTTCATTTTGTCTGTGTTGAGATTGTCGCACCAAGGTGATGCCATGTGATTTGTTGGTTCATCTTGTATGCGTTGGGATTGTCAACTCAAAGTGATGCCATGTGATTTGTTGGTTCATTTTGTCTGTGTTGAGATTGTCGTGCCAAGGTGATGCCATGTGATTTGTTGGTTCATCTTGTATGCGTTAGGATTGTCAAGTCAAAGTGATGCCATGTGATTTGTTGGTTCATTTTGTCTGTGTTGAGATTGTCGCGCCAAGGTGATGCCATATGATTTGTTGGTTCATCTTGTATGAGTTGGGATTGTCAAGTCAAAGTGATGCCATGTGATTTGTTGGTTCATTTTGTTTGTGTTGAGATTGTCGCGCCAAGGTGATGCCATGTGATTTGTTGTTTCATCTTGTATGTGTTGGGATTGTGAAGTCAAAGTGATGCCATGTGATTTGTGGGTTCATTTTGTCTGTGTTGGGATTGTCGAGTCAAGGTGATGCCATGTGATTTGTTGGTTCATCTTGTCCGTATTGGGATTGTCGAGTCAAGGTGATGCCATGTGATTTGTTGGTTCATCTTGTCTGTGTGGGTATTGCGTTGAAACCTTTAAACGGTATGTTTTGTAATTGTGTGTAAGTGTGTTGATTCAAGTTTATGATTGAGTGTTTGAACTTGAGATGTCATTTTGATTGTGTTATAAGTGCTAAGTGTTATGTTTTGGAATTGTGTGATAACATGTTGATTGCAATACTATTTTGAAACTCATGTTGTTGTAGTGATTGCGTTATCAGTGCAAAGTGTTAAGATTTGGAGTTGTGTATAAATGTGATTGAGTTAGTTTATGTATTTTTGGAAGAATATGCAGGGAAATCGATTTCCCAATCGATTGGCATTAAGTCAGTGACTCAGCTATGCTGTCAATCGATTGCCCAATCAATTGTCGATTGAATTAAGCCCAGAGTTTAAATGCCACTAAAAACCTTCAGGAAATGGATTTGGAAGTCGATTGGCATTAAGTCAGTGGCTCAGCTATGCTGTCAATCAATTGTCCAATCAATTTCCCAATCGATTGAATTAAGCCCAGAGTTCAAACTTCACTAAAAACCTTCAGGAAATCGATTTGGAAATCGATTGGCTTTAATACAGGGGCTCAGTTATCCATTCAATCAATTTCCCAATCGATTGGCTTAGTGGAAATTCTTATTTTGAGTTAGATAATCGATTGCTCAATTGATTTATCATTGTTTTGGTCAGTTATGTATTACTTGATGGATTGAGAACTTTATTTTGATTTCAATTTTAATTTGGCAAGCATGATATGAACTTTTAGCATATGGAAAACCCTTCTAAGATGCATGATAAGTTGAAAAGGTTATTTGTGCATTGAAAAGTAAATGTTATGTGTTAACTGTTAATTTCGGTTGGTGACCCTTTACAACTATTATGGAAATCTGGGCTTTGCCCTCAGATGAGAGCCAGGATGATCCTACCGGTTCGTACCCTACGGATGGGAATGTAGATGGGGATGCTTGATTGGAGCTACGTTAGGAGGATCTCACGGGGCGCGTGGAGATCATTCAGGGTGTTAAGTTGTTTTGTAAAATGATCAGACTAGGTTGACACAGAGGGAACAAATGTCTTTCTTTTGGGTTGCTTTTATTTTTAAACTGGAAGATTGTACCACCTTTGTTATGTAAATATTTTGAATTCATCTTTTTAAAACTTTTTCCGCTGCTTGTAAATTATAACGACTTAATTATTTATCCAAAGGTGTTACCTTATTTATTTCTCTGTTTAATTTTAATTTCTTTTGAAAAAAAAATACACCCTCGCTTTGAAAAACGGGGTGTTACAAAAATAAATGAAAAAAAAAAACAGAAAAGAAATTTATTGATAGTCATAAAAATTAGAATAATGGTGATCAATTGAATAGAAAAGAAACCGAAGAAGTGAATTAATGACAATAAGAATCGGTATAATTGTGGCCAATTAAAAGAAAAGAAAACCGAAAATAATAGATTAATGGTAATCAATTGACAATTATTCTCTTGTCTTTTGCAACCTATACCCAAAAGTCTATAAATAGTCTGCCACAAGAGAGCAAAGGGGAGCACAATTGGAAACACAAACTCAGAGCACAAAAAAAATAGAGAGATTAGTTAGCAAAAGAGAAGGAGAGAATCTGATCTTAAAGTAATGAGTCTAGTAAGGTACCATTTTCTTATTCTTTTCTCTAGTCTGCTTATTAGTTTTTTTGTTTTTACATCTTTTTTAATATATATATTTTTTTCTCTTTCTATTTTTTTTTTGTTTATAAAAATAAACTCATATGTTAAGCTTTCATTTTATTTTTTATATCGTTTAATCCTAAAAATTGTCTTCTTTGTAATATAAAATAATAAAAAATATAATTAGTTGATGTCTATAGATCAAGAAAACAAATTTTATCATATTGTAATTTAATAAAAAAAATTCATAATACATCTTTATCAAATAAAAAAATTTATAACGGATAAATATTTTTACCCTTAAGATTAGAATTAATGGTTGTTGTCGCCAGATGAAATTCATCCTCGCTCGCTACACCATATTATTTACTTTCAATCGTTGGTGGCCTTTGTGTCGCGACAGATCCGACAACGTACGACAAATCATTTAACATATTATTTTACCGTCGTGTCCATTTGTCTCGTTCACAAACCGCCACGTTACAAAAAAAAAATTTCTTAAAAAAAAATTAATTTCATTTTTACATTAAGACAGACAAATATTATTATTATATTTATCATTATTATTATTATTATTACATTTTTATTTTTTTTAATATGTATATAAATAAAAATAATAATAAAATAGGTCAACACACAAATATTTTCTACCCAAGAACTACGTGTGTTTTGATTTCCCTATTGCACCTAGGGATACATAGGAGCAAGGTCCTCCCCTTGTCAAACCAAATTAATAAAAAATATATTTTTCTTCTTTCATTAATGTAAATAATTTATTTTTTTTTTATTATTCTTTTTGTGGTATAAATAAATAGATAAATAAATAAATAGTTTGTATATAATTAATTATAGGGTAACCGTTTTAACGGACGTTGTAGGATGATAATACTTACCTACTCGTAATCGACTCCCGAATCCAAATTTTTGGTTAAAAAATATTATTTTAGGTTTTATCCAATTTTTCCGTTAATAAAATTAAAATTGGCGGCGACTCCTTTTTCGCGGACAAACCGTACGCGACAGGATGAGTTTCACATCAAATCCAACCTTGGTGTTTAATTTGATTCTTGTTACTGAATTCCTTTATTGAATTATTACCGAATTATCTTTATTATTCTTGCCCTTGAGAAAAATAATTCAATAAACTCATTCATATAACTAGAAATCAAATCAGAAAAATAAGGGTTTCATTAGGTTACACTCATCCGTAACAAATAGGGTTTAGTTACTCATGACATAGATACAAAATATAGGGATTAATGAAGAATTACAAGAATGATTCATGAACGATTCTTGATAAAACTGCTCTAATGATGTTAAAAGCGGTCGTCTTTGAGTTTCTATGCTAGGGCAAAAGTCTCCCAACTTTCCAATAGTCAAAAAGATCCCTAAACAGTGAAAAATTGTGTTTTTATGAATGATGATGCGCGTCGCGCGCCCCAGGCGCAGGAAACGCGCTCCAGGCGCGCCTTGACAGTGCTGAACGGCTGGAAATGCGCCTCAGGCGCTTCAGGCACACAACATTTGTTGTCTGACATATTTTTCATTTTACTCCTCTTTCAATTCTTCATGAAAGTTGTAGCTATGAATCTTAGCTTTCATTTACACTTGAGTTGACTCCAATTGGACATCTACAACTCCATATATGGCTGAACTACTCCACATATGTGATGTTGATTTTTCACCAAAATTGAGCACTGCACTAAAACAAAGTAACAACACAAAACTACAAAAAAATCTCTACTTAATTAAGCAAATAAGAACATAAACATTTCATTAAATCAAAGAACTAAAATCAACAAAATATATC
The DNA here is from genome assembly GCA_037974875.1 of Cicer bijugum. Classification (NCBI taxonomy): domain Eukaryota; kingdom Viridiplantae; phylum Streptophyta; class Magnoliopsida; order Fabales; family Fabaceae; genus Cicer; species Cicer bijugum. The sequence continues at coordinate 420,913 of JBBPBT010001345.1, read as the reverse complement.
AAATAAATCATTAAATTAACTAATGGTTAAAGTTAAATAAGACTAAAATAAATAAAAAATTATGCATATGATGAAGAATCATCACAACCCCAAACTTAATCTATTGCTTATCCCCAAGCAACAATTAATTTCATATTTGGTGCGTTTAAAACTAACCTTAAACTCAATTTCTCAAATCAAATCAAACTCAATTCTCAATGTTTCAGCTACTACAAAATATTCATCATACTCTATGGTTGTTTTCAGAAAAACAACAAGATTTGTACACCTAGGCATTCATTTATCAAATTCAACTCTCTCTTCACACAATCTGACCAAAATTTCTCTCAAGTGTTAAGAAGGGTTATGAATTTATCACTAAAATCCTAGAACATGCATCACGCTACCATAGGCTTGAAAAAATTCTAGTTAGCAATCACAATGCAGCAAGCACATACATTTTTGGAGGACTTTCTGGTTGTAATGGGGCTTAGGTAAGGGTAGGACATTTTGAGATAATAGGCTTTACTACTTGGATTTTGGCATATATTTCCAAATTATTATACCATTTTTTTTCTTCACCTTTTCATTCTGGAAATTCTCAAACATTGACAAAAGAACCAAGAAGATATTATTATCAAAGTACTTTTTTTTTGTTTTTGTTTTTGTTTTTATTTTTAATTTTTTGTGAGAATCACCACCCCAAACTTAAAAGGTTGCTATCCCATGAGCAACCCCAAACATAGAATTTGATCAAGACAAAAATTTCCTACGTAACTCCAAGTAAGGTGGTGTAAATAATGTAGGGTCTTTGTTTTGTATTGTGGCTAGTAACCGAAAGAAAGGGCAAGGCTCAAAGGGGCTAACAAAGGATAACATTTTCATAGGGTAGTTAGAAAGGCTCAAACGACCAAATAAAATTGTCTCAATGTATGCATAAATTACAAGTGATGCAGGTCAGAATTAGTGCAAGTTTTGAAGGGATAACAAATATTTGGATAATCACATAACAAAGAATTTAAGTGTTTAGGCTAAAAAACTCACAGCTATGATATTAAGAGAGAGTATGAACTATCTAAATGACGTCAAACATGCCACTACAAAATTTATTTAGTGTTTTTTTTTTAAATGCGAGTTAGACTTCAACAACCAAGGAGTAATCAACAATGCATGAATTAGTGAAACTTATGAAATTGAGCAATGATATGAGCAAAGAAATAGAGTTTAAATTTCAAAATCTCAAACATAAAACTTAAGACCAAATTCAAGTTGCTAAAAATTCTTCTTCATAGTGCACGTTTACACACAATTAGAAAGAAACAAATTCAAATAACAAAAATAAGATTCAAAAAAAATCAAAAGTTACCATGAACTTGAGAAATAAAAGATGTTGCTTCCATGTCCTTCTCAATTGGACATTGATGAATAGATTGAATCTCGAACATTATCAATCTCTTCTTTTTTCTTTTCCTCGTTCGTCTTCTCCTCTTGCTTATCTTCTTCTACCACAACAATGAAATTATCTTTAATCTTCAACTTCTCCTCCATCATCTCAAACTTAACCACTTGCTCAAATAACCTCTCAGATTGACTTTCAAATCTTTCAATTGAAACCATGTTATCCTTCATGAATTCAACCAAAACGTCTGTAATGTGAAAGTATTTGTCATCTGATTCTTTGGATAGAATTTTAGGAGGTATAATTTGTTCCCAATAGATCTTTTTAATATAACACTCGTCGTTTTCTGTAACTTTGAGAAAAAAATCTTCATATTCTATTAGTTCATCAAGGTCATCTGAACAATGTCCATTCTTATGTGCTTCTCCGCAAAAGTCACACCTAAGAGGCTTCCACGGAGGGATCTAAGGGTGATATTTTAAAAATGTATAGCTCAAGATTTGCCCCTCAATCATGCGACATATACTCGATATAAGACAAGTATCACACTCTTCATATAATTGCAGTAGAATATCATCATTATAATCTTCCATGCTCTATAGCGAATAGTTATCTCAAACAAAAAAGAGACAAACCACTAGACATGACATTAGCAAGTTCAACAAATAAAAATAGAAAATCAAAGAAAAAAAACTTTTTTTCCAAAAAATAAAAAAAAATTAAGTAAATAAATCAAATTCAATAGTGATATGGCAATCCCCAATAGCGGCGCCAAAAACTTTATAGTGTTTCAGCAAGTGTACTGAATCGTTGCAAGTAATAATAAAACAGTAGTACCGAGTGTCGAACTCAAGGATTGCTTTTTATTATTCAATTATATTTAATTACTAAAATTGAACAAAAAGTTTCCACATTGATTGAAATAGCAATTAAAATTAACAATTGTAATAAAATTGATCCTTTATAATGAGAAAAATGTCAGCGATGAGTTTCACTTCGAATCCAACCTTGGTGTTTAATTTGATCCTAGTTATTGAATTCCTTTATTGAATTATTACCGAATTCTCTTTATTATTCTTGCCCTAATGTCTTAGTAACAGAACCTTTAATTCCAAAGTAACCCCTAATTCCTTAGTAGATTTGAGATTAGAATTAATCATTACCGTATAGAAATTCTCTTGTAAACTATTGCTTTGCAACTAATTTAATTGGTTTCACAACCTGCGTCTATCCCTAGATTACAAATTCATAAATTTCTCATCTCAAGCATTCGTAAAGTCCACTTCTATTTCAAAATACAAATCGTAGAACATTTTAATGTTGATCAAGCAATAAAAAGCATTAAGCACGGAGATGAAAAAAATAATTCAAAAAACTCATTCATATAACTAGAAATCAAATCAGAAAAATAAGGGTTTCATCTGGTTACACTTATCCCTAACAAATAGGGTTTAGTTACACATGGCAGAGATACAAAAGATAGGGATTAAAGAAGAATTACAAGAATGATTCATGAATGATTCCTGATAAAACTGCTCCAATGATGTTAAAAGCGGTCGTCTTTGAGTTTCTATGCTAGGGCACAAGTCACCCAACTTCCCAATAATCAAAAAGATCCCTAAACAGTGAAAATTTGTGTTTTTATGAATGCAGATGTGCGTTGCGCGTCCTAGGTGGAGGAAACGCGCTCTAGGTGCGCCTGCACAGTGCGGAACGGCTAGAAATGAACCTCAGGCGCGGATGGCGTGCTTCAGGCGCACAACATCTGATGTCTGACATATTTTGCATTTTACTCTTCTTTCAAGTCTGAATTTGGTTCCGGTGTCTTCATGAAAGTTGTAACTATGGATCTTAGCTTTCAGTTGTCTTCCATTGCACTATTAGGTTCCTCTTCTCTTGTATTAATACGTCATCTTGACAATTCGCAATGTCTTCAAGTAGACCACTCAAAGTCTTAATCATTCCGAATTCCAAAATCCCCAGTGCAAACTCTACATCCAAGTGTAGGTCTCTAAATGCTTCCCACAACTCTTGCTGTCTAGCCATCACTACTGAAGACACTACACACTTCTTCTACTCAACACATCAGCTACCACATTTTCCTTCCCATGGTTGTACTGTAATGTGAAATCAAAATCCTTGAGATTTTTCATCCATCTTCTCTAATGCATGTTCAATTCCTTCTAATCAAACAAATATTTCAAACTCTTATGGTCACTGAACACTGTGAACGCACATCCATATAAGTAGTGCCTCTAGATCTTTAATGCAAAAACTACAGCAGCAAGCTTTAAACCATGAGTAGGATAGTTTCTTTCATGAGTCTTCAATTGTCTTGAGGCATAAGCTACATTTTTCTTGTGTTGCATTAGAACATACCCAAAACCTTGGTGAGATGCAATATAGTAAACTTCATATGGTTCTTCTGGTTATGGTAAGATCAATACTGGTGAGGTTGCCAACTTTTTCTTTAGTAACTAGAAATTTTGCTCACACTTCTCTGTCCATGCAATGGGTTGATCTTTTCAAGTGAGTTGTGTCAATGGAGCTACAATCTTAGAAAAACCTTCAATAAACCTCCTATAGTATCATGTCAGACCGACGAAACTTTGTATGTCAGTGATAGTCTAAGGCTACTTCCAAGCGAGGACTATCTCAATCTTTGCCAGATCCACAACGATTCCTTCCTTGGTTAGCATATGTCCTTAAAAGTTCACTTCTTCTAGCCAAAATTCCCACTTTGATAGATTAGCATACAATTGCTTCTCGTGTAAAACTTCAAGAACTTGACACAAATGCTCTCTATTTTCTTCCTCAGTCCTTTAATAAATTAATATATATCATTGATGAACACCACAACAAACTTACCTAGAAATGAGATGAAGATTTTATTCATGTAATCCATAAAAATTGTTGGTGCATTGGTCACTCCAAATGGCATAACAAGATATTCACAATGTTCGTCACGAATTCTAAAAGTAATTTTCTGAAAATATATCCTTCTCTTACTTGAATCTGATGGAACCCTAACAAATCATTAATATGTGGTAAAGAACAACGATTCTTAATAGTTGTCTTATTAAGTTGCCTATAATCCACACATAAGTGCGACCTTTCGTCCTTTTTCTTAACTAAGAATATCGGAGCTCCCTATGGTGACACACTTGGTCTGATAAATCCCTTCTCCAGCAAATCTTCAATTTGGCCTTTGAGCTGGTTTAATTCCAATGGTGACATTTGACACGGCGCAATTGAAATAGGTCCAGTTCCAGTGGGTAAATCAATGAAGAACTCCACCTCTCTTATTGGTGGTAATCCTAGAATATTTGTTGGAAATATATCGGGGTACTCCTTGACAAGCACCACATCTTCTATGCTCACATTTATCTTTCGCTTCACGTTAGCTAATGAAAGAAACTCTTGAGTTCCTTCTCTCAGTGACACTCCGAGTTTGTTAGCAGTCAAATACTTAATGACTTGTGGCTCAGGAAAACGAATCAATTTGCGAGCACAATCCAATATTACATAATGATATGACATCCAATCTATACCGAGAATGACCTCGAGTGATTGTAGGGGTAAACAACTCAAATTAATCAAGAAATCCCTATTTTGGATAGTTACATGACAACGTTAACATGCATTATTTACAATCAAAGTCTTAGTAGGTGTGGAAACAGCCAAATTAAAAGGCAGAGAAGACACAGTTAACTTCAAACGATTCACACAGTCCATAGCAATGAAGGAATGGGTTGCCCCCGAATCCAAAAATGTAGTTACAGTGTTACATGCAATCTCACAGTCTCGTTGGATCAAATTGCTAGATGGATTTCCAGCTTTAGCACCCATGCAATAAACGCATCCTTTAGTAGTAGGACAAGTAGCCCTAGTCGCAATCACTATTAGTTCCACCTTCGGAGCCTTGCAATCTCTTGAAAAGTGCCCTGGCTTGTGGCAATTGTAGCAAGTGAGACTCTTAGAGGTACAAGCATTAGCATAATGTCCCTCATCCCCACATCGGAAACATCAAATCATTTGTCCCAATTGTTTTCCAAAATTATGGTTCCTTCGGTGGTTCTAATCTCTGTTGTTGTTCTGTGGTCGGTTATAGGGCTTAACAAGTTGTTTTCCTTTGTTGATATTATGGTTCACCCGACTAGGCCCCCCGAAACTAAAGTTCCCTCCTCAGTTGGCCCTCCTATTCTTTAAGTCCTAAATCTCTCTACATTTTTCCACTGAAACATGGAAATGTTGAGTTCCCAATGGAAGGACATAGTCTTGAATCTCATACTTCAGTCCATTTTGGAAACGGTGACACATAAATAGTTCATCAATCTCTTCATAAAAAAACCTAAAATGCCTTGACAATGACTCAAACTTGTTAGACATAAGTCCTCCTAATCATGATTTTGACATAATTAACAAACATACAATGTTCATGCATCATTTGATAAAACTAACAGTTTGAACCGAGTTACATTTCAGGAAAAACAAGCAAATGCTATACACTTGAATACAAGCTTGGAACACAAGGAATCAAGCAAAAAGTAGAGAATGTGCTGGAGAAAGATGCAATTCAGTCTAGTGTCATTAGTGCTTGTAGTAGTTAGTTATTAGACTTATCAATGTGATTACATGCTTAAGAATTTGCCAAGTTAAAAATGAAATCTTAAAATTAACAAGTAAACAAATCGATTAGCAAATCAATTGAAGAAACCATTGTGCAAGCGATTGCTTGACTCAGAATTAGAATTTTCGCTAAGTCAATCGCTTGGGAAATCGATTCCTTGAAAAATTTTAGTGAAACCTGAACTCTGGGTCTACATCAATCGATTGGGCAATCGATGAGTAATTCAATTGAGAAATCGATTTTGTAACTTACAGAGCCAAGCCAACACTTTGCAAATCGATTGGCAAATCGATTCAGAAAACTATTTTTCATCAGACTTGGCCTCTATAATCAACCAATCGATTGGGACATCAATTGAGAAATCGACTTGTTGAGTCACAGAGCCAACCACTTACTGAAACAATTGATTGGCAAATCGATTGTGAAAATGTTTTTCATCAGACTTAGCCTCTGTGATCAATCAAATCGATTGAGATATCAATTGAAATTAATTTCTTAACTTGCAAGATATAGACTAATCGATTAGGTAATCGATTGTGAAAATTGAAATGCTCAATCATATATCAGACACAAGTTCCTAATCGATTGGCACATTGATTTTCAATTAAAGGCTTAGCCACTGTAACTATGTGAATCGATTGGCAAATCGATTGAAATAAAACAGCTGAATCACCATACACAAGTTCCTAATCGATTGGCACATTGATTTTCAACTAAAGGCTTAGCCACTGTAACTATGTGAATCGATTGGCAAATCGATTGAAATAAAACAGCTGAATCATTGTGACCAGGCAAATCGATTGAGGAATCGATTGGAGCAAAATACTGGAGTCACTGTGATCAGTCCAATCGATTGACAAATCGATCGGAGTAATTGTTTGAGTTACAGCCAAACTGCCAAATCGATTTTGAGGACAAATATGAGTCGAATGAGTAATCGATTGTTTTGATCTCGTTGTTGAAACAAAACACGTATAATCAATTACCCAATCGATTCAGATATGAACTTGCTTCTGTTTTTGATTTAAGTATTAAAAGAATCGATTGTCAAATCGATTCATTCATATATTTTCAAGAACCAAGAAAAACAAGAAACCCGATAATCGATTGGGCAATCGATTAAAACGTTTTTAAACCTTTATAAAATCGATTGATGAGTCGATTTTACTGCTGTTTTTCTTAATATATATAAGCTGACTCAAATCACTTTTTCTCATAACTTTGAAATAACCCTTGATAACATTTGTACAACTTTGAATAACTCTTTGAACAACCTGAGACAAAATTGAATACACTTTTTCATAACCCTGAGATTCTGAAAAAGTACTTTGAGAAAAAGGCTTGAAAACACACTAAACACTATCTTGGCAAATCCTTTGGTGTGCATTTCATAGATTGATTGAGTCGCCTTTATTGTTGATCTTTGATCTTTTGTCATCTATGTAAACTACATTTTGTAAAGAAAGTTCTGTAAAAATCCAGTATAGAAACTGGTAACTATCTTCATTGGTGAGAGGGCTCATCAAGAAGAAGTTTCACTGTGATCTTGGGAGAGTTTGTTGAGTAACTCGAGGGATACAGTGGCTGTGGAATAGAAGCGCGAGAGAGTTTGATAGATAGGCCGTGAGAGCTGGACAATCTGTAAAAAATACTCTAGACGGTTCTATTGAAAAGGCTGAAATCAGTTCGATTTTGGGACTGGATGTAGGCTGTCATATTGACGGCTGAACCAGTATAAATCTTGGGGCAGAATTTCCTATCCCTTACTCTTTATTTCAATATTGCTTGTATAGTTAATCTTGAATGCATGTGTTAGCAAAATTCTGTATTGATTGATATGTTGAATGAGCATTGTATGTGAACACTTAAATTGATTTACATGCAATTTTGTTCCTGAATAAATGCTATAAACTGTATTGGTTAAACTGATTAGTAATCTTGGAAAAATTAATAATCACTATCATATAAATTGTTAACAAATAGAGGCCATAAAATTCCAACAAAACTTAGCAGCATACTCACCCACTATCATATTCCTCTGGTACAATTTAAGAAAATCATCGCCCAGCTTAGTCCTAGTACTCATCAGAAAGTATTTGTCTAAAAACTTCCTTTTGAACGACGCCCATTTCGCCTCCTCGTGAGTTGATCCCATCAAAAACCTTGTACTTCTCCACCAATATTCAGCATCCCCTAGTAGAAGATACGTAACATATTTGACCTTCACCCCTACATGACAATTAATCATTTTGAAGATGTTTTCCACTTCCTAAATCCAATTGCCGACTTTTTCTAGACTTTTATCACCTTAGAACTTTGGAGGATTGTGACGACAAGAATCATCCAATCCCTTTGACTCAACAGCACAAATCACTCTTTCCTTCTTCTCCAGATCTCGTAGAGTCTTTGCAGCAATAGAAGCAGTCATGTTATTGATTACTTAGCCATTTGTTAATCCTTGTTGAAGTTGACTCTTGCAGCATTGTTCCTTCTTGGAGGCACTGTTTTCTACAAAACCAACATCAAGAAGAAATCTTAACACGACTTAGAAGAATTCCAAAAATAACTTTCGACTATATCAACACATAATAATTACACAAGACCTAAAAACTCAAACAACTTACCCCGACGCATGATCAGATTACGACTCCAAACCTACAGGTCGACCTACAATCTAACCAAAGCTCTAATTCCACAATGTAACACCTCGATTTTTAACAGTGCGAGTGCTTTTTTTAAAAAAAAAAATAAACGAATTAATAAAATACTATGTCGTAACACAAACGACAAAAGTCTTGAATAATTACATCATATATACAAACTAACTAAAATTGTTTTTGAGACGATAATCCAAAGTATACAAATAGAAAAATACACTAGGTCTATGAGGCCTATCAGACATCGCTCATACCCCTGGGGTATTCTCGGCAGACACCTACACAAAAGTATTGTTGCCCCCATGGTCACGTAAAAAAATGGAACATGGATCCACCAAAATAAAAGTTAATTGAAAATATATGTTATAGATACAGTCATCCCAACACAAAATAAGTACAACCAAAAACTAATTTGATCAACCACTAACAACTATAATAACAAGGGTGACCTCCACACACTGCACATATCCCATCTGACGTAGTATCTCTCTTCGAAGTAACCTCCTCCTCATCAACATCCATAGAAGGATTGATTTCCTCAGAAGTCAGATCCACCCACGAGATAGGTGGCTTCGGCGACGCTAGGATCTCAAAATAGTCTGCTACTTCAGTGACAGTCGGTTAGGGATCATTCATCAAATGCGGGTGCTCTAGCTCGACCTGCCTAGACAGTTTGTAATATCTCTTCCCATCAGCATCGACCCCTTATCCTTTCCGCCAGTCCCCAGTCTAGGCATTGTATCTCCAGCTACTACGATGGCCTCTACCTCAACTCTAACCAAGGAATTCTTTGTATCTCGCGAGTGAGCTCCACGAGATATATTACCCGATCTCTCCTGCTTGTCCTCACTACCATCCCCGTATAAGTAACCCTGCTTGAGATGGGGTCGTATACCCAAGTAGTCCGCGAGTCTCGATCAAGGAAGTCTAACGACGTTTTAGTCGTCAAAGTAACATTCAGTGGAACGAACTCTAGTATCTTCTAAGGGCAAAGCCCAATTTCCGCAATAATATAAAAGGTCACCAATTGAAATTAAAATATAACATTTAACACTTACGTTATAATGACAAGCAATAACAGAGTCTATATGTATAATTATCATATTATAGCAAACATGGCTCGTGTGCCAAGCATCCTAATGCAATGCTTGTATGCCAATGCACATGATTTCGGAATTTCCAAAATCCTCTTTGAGGGGCGTAAATCATAAATGTACTATCTATCACATGCCAGTACTAATTACTGAGGTACCACCCATCACAGATCAGTACGATTTACTATAGTGTAGTTTATCACAAACCTACATGATAGTTAAATCCTCATAAGGATAAGATGGATCAATCAACTCATGGATCCATCCTGTGACCCATCACGGTCACCACTAACACTGTGGCTCATCACGGTTACCATCGACATTGTGGCTCATCACGATCACCACTAGCTATGAAATGCATGAGCATACTCTAACTCTTTTCACAATAATCATTATGTAAATGTAGCTATTAAAAGACTCCCCTTTTAATAATCATTTAACACTAATAATTTTTCATACTTATCACAAAGCATATTCAAGACAGATTTTCCTCAATAAAATTCATAACATATAACAACACGTGTTTTCACTCCAGAATATATAATCACGTCAATATTAATCATCAATTCATAACATGTAACAATATGTATTTTCACTCCAAATATATATATATTCACTTCAAAATTAATTATCACACATTCACATGTTAATCATACATCAATCACACATATAGGGTTCCTACCACAATCAAACACAGTGAAAAATTAAGTAGTGTTTGACTTAGTCAAATTAATTCCTTAAATTTTAACTACCTTACAAATCCTTTCTTACTCCTAACCCCCTTAGAGTATATTTTACTAAAAGAGTTTACAATGAGTAAAAACTAATAGTACTATTAAAAACAATACACTTTCAACATATAAAACATATTTTTTGAAACTAACATCCTTTAATTTTTCAGTGAATTAACTAACAATTTTTCGAAATATTTTAAATTATTTTCTCTCAAATTTGTCATAACTTTTTTTTTTGTTCCAAATAGCTACATAACCATACAAAAGATATCAATAAATATTATTTCTAGTTTCAAGGTTATAACTCTTTGAAATAGTTTCATTCCTTTTAAAGTATATTAAATATTTTATTTTTCTTTTCTTTTCAACAAAACTTGTATTTTAATTCATGAAACTGGGAATCTTTAAAAAAAAAATGAAATTCTAACCCAAACCTTTAACCTTTACTTAATAAACTTGAAACTTTAATTAAAATCATGCAATTTTTTTTAAATTGAAAGTATACATATAAAAACTTGAAATAACAATTCACTAACTTTCCTTAAAACACTAGTACAAAGATTTGATAACCACATGTATAAATTCCTAATCATCAATCAGAACAACTATTTTTGGAAATGCATGAACTAAAAAAACGTCATTTTTCTTTAATCATCACAACAACATTAATATATCAAAAGTTTTTCTCACTGCTATCTCGGTGCCAACAGTCTCGATTCTTTTTCGAGACTCGGAGCTAATTATCTAAACATAAATATTTATAACAATTATTCACGATTAAAATTTATCCAACCACAACAAAATTCTCAAAATTATATCTTTTTCATACACCAACTTTTAAAATCTAATAATCTACATTATTTAATTAAAACTATATAAAACGAATATTTTCTAAATAAAGATACACCCACTCGATTATTAAAAGCAGAATCAACAAAGAAAAAGAGAAACACAATGAGAAAAAAAAAAAGGTTTTCTATTTTCTTTTTAAATTTTCCCGAGAAATTAGAACGAAATACTGATCGGAATTGAGGAGTACAAAAACAAACGACACTATAAGATCCACAAATTGCACTCATCCCAATTCTTCAATCCTATTCCTTCCTCTCTTTTGCAACAATATTATTATTATTTTTAAAAAACAAATTACCAATCTAAATTTCTTCTAAAAATCTGATTTTGTTTTTATAATGTGTGAATTGATATGGGTTTAGGTTGTTGAATTTTGGAACAGATTTTGATATGGAAAGGGAAAACTGGAATGAGAATAATAACAATAACAATAAGAATGGTTATTATGAGAATCAATTGTTGTGTGATTATGATCGAGAATCAGTTACGATGCCTTCTTCTTTATCTTCATCTCCTCCTAGACTTGGATTTATTGAACATCGTGTATCCAAATTTGATACCTTGGTTGGCATTGCAATCAAGTATGGTGTTGAGGTACTTTTCTATTTTCTTTGAAGTTTTGTTATATATCAATTTTTGATTATTTTTACATTCTTTAAAAAGTTTTATAAATGTTGATTTACCCTTTTTCCTCTTTTTTGTGAATTTGACGATGAAACTATGAAATGATGGCGTTTGAGTTAAATTCTTGAAATTTGTTGTTCTTGTGGTGGTGGTGGTGCATGCGTGTGCAGATTTTTTTTCTGATATTATGATGTGCTTTTTGGAATTTTGTTGTTGTAATCATAATTCATGCTTTTTTGAATTTTACACGAATGATTGATTATGATTTGTTGATAATGTAAATTTATTTACATAATAATGTATCAAAATTAAGCTCATATTTTAATATGGGTGCACAGTTGTCAATTGCGGATTACAAAGTTGTAGTTCGCTGAAGAGCTATAGACGCAATATCTATTTCCCAATATTTTGTCCTAAATAGTGTATGGCAGAGCAATCGCGATTTGTTCAAATTCCATATTCTAAAGCACTATAGTGTTGCGACAACCACTATTTGACAACACTGTATGAATGAATTGTTTTGTTTTTTGTATTGAAATAGTTTTGATGCTTTTGTTACATTATTTATTTATCTTTGTTCCCATTTTGTGGTTTTTGTTTTTGTTTCTGAGTTTTGCTGAAGTGTTTAAACCTTATATGTTATTATCATTGTTGGTTATTCTTTACCGTCTCCTCCACCACTTGTGAAATTTGGGAAAACATTGTAGTATACTCTTATTTTTGAAATTGAGTTGTCCTGATGAAGTATGATTTTTTTCAGCTCTTTATGCTTTGGGAAATTGTAGGTTACAGATATCAAAAGGATGAACAGCCTTGTTACAGACCATCAGATATTTGCGCTTAAAACTGTTCAAATTCCATTACCTGGAAGGCACCCTCCATCTACTTGTTTATCAAATGGTTCCAGTACTCCTGGGTATGTTCATCTGTACTTGATTAAACCATTAAGGCAAAACACTGAATTTGTGAAGCTTCACCTTATCCTTTTTTATTTTGGAAAAAGTATATTGGATGAAATGCAAGGGCTGAAGGGGGTTAGGATTTTTGTTTAAAATAGGTAGTTTGATACTTTGAGGTGTGAGCGTGCTCACACTACAATAGCTAGATAATTTCTTCATTGTGATTTGGTTATGTGCATCATGCTTGTAAAGAATAAGTGACAAACAAGAATATAAAGTTGAAGGCAGAAACTGGGAATGTATCTAGAACTTGAATAAAATTCTAGGGGCTGTAATTTTTCCAAATAAATATATTAAAGTAAAAGGTTTTTACATTGTATATATCCACTGTCACTGTAAACCATTTTATACTAGGACAGGGTTGCATCATGGTGGGAATAATTTCTTTTGCTTGTAGCGAAGGCTTTTTGACAGTTTTGTAAGTAGATGACAACCAGTGTTGTCAAAGTCAGAATATGGCAGAAGGAAAACAATCTGCCATGCCATTGCAGCCTATGGCGGACATCCCTTCACAAATTGTCTATGGTGGTTGTCACAATATCCGCCACGCCATCCACCATGGCAGCACCAAGGCCACCATTTTACAACACTGCTGACACATGCTGTTCACTAATAGTGTAAAACTCTTTAATCTGTCAGTTGGATCAAAACTGAATCCTTATTTTGTTATATCATTTGCTCAAATTCTTTCACATTTCATGATATTATACAAGTTTTACAGTTTTTACTTTAAACTGTTCACTTTCTTCATGTGTGATGCTATTTATTGTTGAAGAATGCTTGACACCCTTTTATTGACAATAATTTTCTCATTGTCATGAATATATTCCTCTGTTTTATTCCATGTGTCTTTTAAATGTTGCTTTCATTCAAAATTGCACTTTAAGAATCTTACTAATGTAATTATGCTGCAAATTGCAATAGGTATCCTTGGGGACTTTTTTTGCATCTATGTTAGGTCATTTGTCTTAAATTTCTTACCATATAAATAACTATTGATAGAAGTATTTCAGAAGAAATGTAATACAAGAAAATAGATTTACTGATTTACAATGTTCCCTATTTCCCAATAGCATTTAAAATCACCGATGACCATGAATGTCATTCCATCAGGCATGGTAACTCTACTCACAGTCCACCTGATAAGTCGCACCATGAACTGCTTGAATCATTCCAGTCTGTAAGATTAAAGTCTTCTGACCAGAAGGTCTCCCCAGCCATGAGCTCATTACAGGGTTATTATGGACTTAAAGTTCCCTCGAATTCCACAGAAAATGGTTCATCATCCAAGAACTCGCTTATGTCTGACCGACCCCTGAGCCGTCACCGAAAATCCAAAAGTTTGGTCAATGTTATCTTGGAAGAGATTTTGGAAAAGGTTGATACTGCACCAGCTGCAGAAAACTGGAAACTTAGCTCTGATAAATGGAATGAGAAACTTGGCCAGAGGCGTCAGAAATCTGAAGCTGACTTTACAAGGATACCGGAGTTGATTCTGAGGGAGGATAATAGCAGCAGTGGTGGTCTTCCTTCACGAACAGGAATGGGCTTAGCTCTGAGACAGAAAGCAGCTAGCCGAACTGCCACAACAATTGATTCTGAATCAAGTGGATTTGTTCCTGTGCCAATGACCTTGGGGGATGGTTTTCAAACTGATTGTTCATATGGTGTCAGGAAATCATCCAGTACATCTTGTTTGCAAGATCAAGATAACTGTGGCTCCTCATCCATTTGGTCGTCCTCGATGTGGAATTTGAAACCAGATTTACAGGCCCTTTCAACTGCAGCCATTGGAAAACCGATCTTTGATGGCTTGCCTAAGCCTATAACTTGTCGAAGGAATAAAGCTGCACTTGATTAATATATAATGATTTATCAAAACAATTTTGATCCTTTTTTGTGAGTCATGGAACCATTAGCTGCCACACCAATGGGTAGATTGGAGAAGTAAAACAATGTAGCATGGAAAAAAAATCAAACATCAGATTTTATCTATCTCTGAATGGGAAAATGTTTTTTATGCTAGAAAATACTTCCAATTTATTTATTTTTAAACAGTATTGGGTGCCCTTGTGGCCATAAATGTAGGAATGAGGATCTTAAACATTACCGTTCACCCATTTTTTGTATAGTCGTAGTGATACTTTTAGGAAATGGATTTCGTGTGGTTAGTGGTAACTTAGGAAGCGATTTTGGTCATTGCCAGATCACATGATTGAGATTTTATTTTCTCAAATTTTCATAATTACGATATAAGTCATCTTATCTTAACAAGTTAGATTGATTGACTATTGACTAATATCACAAGGAAATCCCAATCACTAGGAGTTTGGGTCCATTCTTTTTGGGGTTTGGGCACCTTAAATCTTTAAGGTGACAGATAAATGTACTGGTTTGACAGGTGTCTAGCTCCTATTGAATACAAGTTACAGGTGTGGATATGTGTGGAAATATTACTTTGCAATTTAATTTCTCAAATCTTATTTTAGAAATTGATTAATAGGTCCGTTTAATAAGTTTTCTACTGCTTTATGGTACTAATCGAACTGCCTTAACTTACATGGTCGCAGCGACGATCTTTAGTTTGGAAACATTGTAAATAAATAATCAGTGCGTTACACAATAATAATATACTTTGCATTTTATTATTTTTGACAGGAAAAAGATAAATAGATTTTTTAGGCTCTACAAATTTAAGGATAGTATGTTACTAATACTAATTATGCAGGAATTATTCTGAAACTATTACGTTGTCACTAATAAACAGCTGAAAATAATAAATTTAGTATATATCACCTACTGTAAAAAAAAAAAAAAAAAAAAAAAAAAAAAAAAA
>JBBPBT010001345.1:357347-404993 GCA_037974875.1 Cicer bijugum | reverse complement strand
CCTACTGTAAAAAAAAAAAAAAAAAGTAAAAAGAAAGAAAGAAAACGCTTAAGTAGCACACTCATTTTGCTGTGTCCAATCCCATGGAAGGAAATCCGCTATTGAAGTTTTTGTTTGAGCTTCTTTTTCCACTCATCATTTCTAAAACCCCACACGATTCTAAAAGTAAATTTCGGAAAACAAAAACTATATTTATGTTTGAAAATATAATTTCTTGATGGCATAATTTTTTTCTTCTTCTCGCTGCATACCTCTCTGAAGTGATTTTAGGGAATTAAAAAAGAAGCTCCCCTCATTTCTCTGTTTGGCTTCTGCAGTCTCATCCCATTCCAAACCATTCAGATGAAGTGAGGGAAGAGAGATCGAGGGGTAAGGTGTGGTGGTGTGGCGAGGGAGAGTGAGGGGCAAGTTCCATTTTTTTTAGAGAAATGTACCAGGCACCCCCACATATGTACCTGCCACCCCCCAACAATTTTTAATCCCCATTATACCCTCTATAAAAAGTATAAAAGGAAAATTATTATGTTTTAGGACCACTTTCGAAAATTTTTAAAATACGAGGTTAACTTCGAAATTTTCAAATTTCCGAAGCCCATTTTCAGTAAGATTTTCGAAACTTTTGTTTTTATGAAACATTCGAAGTGTAACTTTTTTCAAACAATAGACAATTTCGAAAGTTTAGTTGCATTTTAAATTTTCGAAGTTAAATTTGCATTCGGAGATTTGGGCTTGTTGTAAACTTTCGAAGCACAAACATTTGTTTCGAACCTTTGATGTTTAACAAAACTTTCGAACCTTTGCTTCATTTAACAAAACTTTCGAAGCACAAACAAAGCCTCGAACATTTGGGGTTGAACCAAACTTTCGAAGCACAAACAAAGCCTCGAACATTTGGGGTTGAACCAAACTTTCGAAGCACAAAAATAGCCTCGAACCTTTGAGTTTTAAGTAAACTTTCGAAAGAAATAGCATGTTGTGGTTGCAGGAGTTTCGAAACTTCGAACTTTTGCCCATTCACAAAACTTTCGAAATGTAAAATGGCTTGGCTTCGAAAGTTTGTTTCCATACTCATAAAGTTTCGAATCTAATTTTCGAAAATTTAAAATAATTAAAATTTTCGAATTTTTTTTAAATTTTTTTTATATCGATATTATGTTATAAGTTATTATTATGTTATAAGTTAATATTAATTTATAAGTAAATATTATATTAAATTCAAGTTATGAGTAGATTTTTAATTAAATTTGTTACTAATATGGAAATTAGGTATGAGTAGAGTTGATGTATCTGCTTCAAAAAATGTTATAGATTCTACAGAAAAATTCACCACTGATCAGGTATTAATATTATTACTGATGATTAATTATTCTGATTAAATTTTTCATCACTGATCAGTTAATGTTTTATTTGAAACGTATTTTGTAGGTATTTTCTTCTCGAGAAGATGTATTTGAATGGGCAAAAACCATTGGAATACAAAATGGAATTTTAATTGTTATGATTCGATCAGATAAAGCAATTGGAATTAGGGGAAGAAAAGACAAATTAATTTTGGGATGCGAAAGAGGTGGAAGATATAAATCACAATCAAAATCATCAGTAACTTGCTCTCATAAGGAAAACTGTCCATTTACTCTCAGATGTGTACCATTACGTGGCGGTGAAGGATGGAAAATTAGTGTTCGTTGTGGGACACACAATCATGAATTACTTGATACTGTAACCGGTCATTCTTATTTGGGGCGTTTAAATGAAGAAGAGAGGAAATTTGTCAATGATATGACAAAGTATAAGCTTGCACCCAGATTCATTCTAAATGCTTTGAAAGTGAGAAATGAAGCCAATGTCACTATTCCCAGTCAAATATATAAAGCAAGGAATACTTATCGATCATCATTGAGAGGTTCGTGCACAGAAATGCAGCATCTGTTGAAGTTAATACAAGAAGAAAATTATGTGCATTGGACAAGAAGACGGGAAGATTCGGATATTTTGAGAGATATTTTTTGGACGCATACTGATTGTATAAAGTTGTTAAACACATTTCATTTTGTTTTGATATGTGATAGCACATACAAAACAAACAGATATCGGTTACCATTACTTGAAATAGTCGGTGTCACATCTACTAGTTTGACATTTTCAGTTGGGTTTGCTTATTTGGAACAAGAGCGACAAGATAACTTCATCTGGGCATTTGAAAAGGTACGAATGTTGTTCAAATCTGAGTCTTTGATTTCTAAAGTTATTGTGACTGATAGAGATCTTGCCATGATGAATGCGATTAGTGTTGTGTTTCCTACTTCAATACATTTGCTATGTCGTTTTCATATTGAAAAAAATGTTTGGGCAAAATACAAACAATATGTCAAAAAGGATAGACAAGAAGAGGTAATGGATTTATGGAAAAAGATTGTCTATTCGACTAGTGTGGAAGAGTATCATCATCATTTGCAACAGTTTGAGCTATTGTGTGCCGAATATATTCTTTTTGTTGATTATGTGAAAGATATATGGTAATGATATCCCTTTAGATAGCATTCATGATTTTTGGAAACAGTTAAGCATTGCACATGAATTAGAGGATGAAGAATCTTTATCAGATTATGATTTTTCTGAAGAGTTGGAAGCAATGAAAGCGTACATGAAGAAACACGATATTATAAGTCAAAGGATATTCAAGGCAAAGGTGCGTGAAGTTGTATTTCCACATACCACATCAATACTTGCACCACCAGAAAAAGTGAGAACCAAAGGAGCTCAGGGACATCCTCCTCCATCTGAGGCTCAGGGATGTCTTGTCTTCGACGACGCTGCCTAATTGGACGATTTGCTTCGTTTCGTCGTCTATTTGATGTTGTTGGTGGAATTCTCTCTGCTCCATCTCTTCTATCACCACCTATAATCAATATTAAAAATATTATAACAACACAAATAAATAAATATTATAATAAAACACAACAAAAATATATTATTTAATATATAATTATTTAAATCTAATCATATATATTATATAAATATAAGCTATTAAATTCAACTGATTCAACTTATTAAAAATTTAATTTTTAATCAAATTACCTCTATCACCACCTATAATGTTGCGAATAATTTGGCCGAATGCACCTCTCATCCTAGGCACTGCAACATATTAATATACAAATATTTTTAAATAAATATTATAATAAAAGGCAAAAAAGAAATGCAACAAATAAATAAATGCAACAAAGAAAAAGCAAATAAATAAGGCAAAAAACAAGGCAAAAAACAAAGCAAAAAACAAGGCAAAAAACAAGGCAAAAAACAAGGCAAAGAAAAAGTCAAAGAAAAAGTCAAGGTTAAAAAATTCAGCCTTCCATTTCGAAACTTTCAGTTACATTTCGAAAGTTTCAGGAGCATTTCGAAACTTTCAGTTCCATTTCGAAAGTTTCAGTACCATTTCGAAAATTTCCTTCCAAATTCGAAAGTTTCTATCTTGGATTCGAAAGTTTAAAATGTTCGAGCTGTATTTCGAACCTTTCAGGATGAAGAAACTTTCGAAGTACAAACATCTGGGTTTCAAAGTTTCGAACTTTACATCAAACTTTCGAAATTCAAACTGCTGGGTTTCAAAGTTTCAAAGTTTACATGAAACTTTCGAAATGGTAAAACTGGGTTTCGAAGGTTTCAGATGCATGCAAAAGTTTCGAAATGCTGGATGGAAACTTACTTTTGACTTTCGAAGATTGCAAATGTTCGAGTTCTGCTTCGAATTTTTAAAAGTTTCGAATCATTCAGTGAAAAACTTGATTGTAAAAATTTATTTTGGTTTTTATAGAGGTAATTGAGGGCAAATAAGTCATTTACGCATGGCTGGGGGGTGGCAGGTACAAATGGGGGGGTGCCTGGTATAAACCTCTTTTTTTTAACTTTCTTATTTGTATATGTTCACCACTTGGACAAAGCCTAACAATAAAACTGATCCAGATCTTAAGTGCACACTTCAGCTAATCATAAATAACCAAGTCAGAACATAAGCACTTAAAATAATTGAAATCAAATCCAATTTTTTGTTTCTAACACAAACTTTTAAAAATGCAAAAATAAAGTGATATTTTTTAAAATTAGAAGTAAAAACCAAAAAATGTATCATAACAAAAAAAGAACAGCAGCACGTGCGTTCTACACTCACTAAGTTATATCTGTGCAATTTTTCACGTCATTGCATAGAAATTGTAAAGTCAGTAAAATAAATAACAAAAATTTATGTTCCTCCATGTCAAACATTTAGCTCAAAGATCTATAGTTCTGTTGAACAAAAAAAAATCTACACTTCTGTGTGTGTGATGGAAGTCTGACCTTATTTATTTTCAGTGACTACATTGAAGACACAAAAAAAGTAATGGTGTTGTTTGGATATTTTTAGGATAATCCAAAAGTATTTTTTTATTGAAAAATAAACAATTTTTAAACTTACTAAGAGTTAATACACAACTTCCAAAGCAAATTTTCTACATTTGATTTCCGGACATGTGCCTTTAGACACTTGTTAATATTTTCCAAAAAGTAATAATCGCATCCTCCTTGCTTGTGCAAAAACTAGAATAGTCAATCTATCAAGGGAGAGACTATCAAAGGAGAGAAAGTATGTTTTGGATCAATGGTGCAATATTAAACACTGTAGGGTGGTCAAAAAATAATTTAGAGTAATACGAGTAATTTAAAAAACTTCAGGCAGGTGCTATTGAGTAGGTCTGTCCCAGTTAATCCAAACAAACAAACGATTAACTAGTCATCACACTATGATATCTATCTATAAATAAGAGTTTGAAGCAGAAGTGATAGGCATACCAAGAATCTAACTGCTTCTTTTGAATGGTTAAGTTCATCCAGCACACTGTAACAGAAAGAATTTCATCACATAATGCATTTGGCTTCAATATACCAATGAAAGTTTAGAAAAGTGTGAAGATAGTGAATACCTCTTCCGTTACTTCAATACACCATAGTTCTTGCTCAGCTAGCCCTGATTTTATGTATTTTCCATGGTTGAATGTGCAGCATTCTCTATGCAATAGAAGGCTGGAGAACATAGAATTCCCAACACATAAGTCAACATAGATGCTGATAATAAATCTTTTCACATAAAAGACGCCAAGACTCTGTTTGGCAAGCCATAACTACTTGCTTATAACAGATAACTTACAGTGTATAAGTTCATAACGGAAATAGGATTGTTTGGTAACAGTAGTTCTCTCTTAGTTTATAGCATTTTTCGCTAGCTTATAGCGTTTTTTCATATGCTACTTCAAGTAACATTTAAACTGTTGGAAATGATGGAATATAAATGGCATTGATGATGGCTTTTAAGATGGTTGTGAATTGAAAAATGAGAAGTCCCACATAGGAGGGAACACACTCAT
This sequence comes from Cicer bijugum, assembly GCA_037974875.1. Taxonomy (NCBI): domain Eukaryota; kingdom Viridiplantae; phylum Streptophyta; class Magnoliopsida; order Fabales; family Fabaceae; genus Cicer; species Cicer bijugum. Next base: position 399,594 of record JBBPBT010001345.1, on the reverse strand, counting down.
TTAAAGCCTTTATAAGGTGTTAGTTTCAAACTTGGGTTGGGCCCCAAAGGGTACCCCAATTTTGTGAAGGAGGGAGAACGCAAGCAAATGGACCACCACGCGCGCTGCCCGGCCGGCCGGCTCGGTTTGGTTTGTGGTGTATTAAATCTTTTCGTATCTGAGGCTTTTCTCACTTCTCTCCCGTTCTTCTTCTTCTTCCAAACATTTCAAATTCAATTTGTTAGTTTATCTACTATAAACTAGTTTTTCCGACATCGCTACTTTTTACCAAGCAGAGTTCAAATGAAACAAGAGACTTACCTATTAAAGATTTCTGCATTGTTGTATTGAAAAATTCGATTAAATGTTTTTTGAATTAAAATGGGAGGCACCTGAGACAAAGCACAAAAATTCCCGTTTGCTTTATAACTTAATAACAGAAATACAGGACTTAAAACACAAGGAATGTAAAGATACTGATTCACTGCACTATCAAACCTTCACATACATAATTTTCTTTTAGAATATTGAGAAATCTATGAAGGCATTCAATAATGTTGAGCCATGAACCAGCTGGTTTGCCGTTGTCATTTCGTGTTCTGTGCTCCTGAAGTCGTAATAAATATGTAAGTGGAATAAAAGAGTAATGTCACTAACAAAGTCAACAACACACAAATGCTGAAGAAATATACAAGGCAACCATGATTTCCAATTTTTCTTTTTGCTTAAATGTAGAGATAAAAAAAAAAAAAAAAAGAGGAATATATCAAAACAGCAACCTCGCTTCTAAAAAAAAGAGATACGAAAAAATACAAACAAAGAACATATGAGATTTGATCATAGGATTCAACCAATTGGGTCCATGTGTTCAACGATATTTTTCTGAACTTTGATATCATAACATGGAAATACATAAAAGACACTTGATAAAATATATAACCAACCACCATACCTGAATGCAAGAAGAAAGCAGAGGAGACAAATCTTTCTTCATATTTTCTCGAACGATTCCATATATCTTTTCCACATAAGCTGCAAGCTGTTGCTTGAAGAGAAAAGCTGGATACTTTGCATCAACTTGGTGTATTACATCAAATGCACTACTTGAAAGTGTTGGAAATGATGGAATACTTTGCATCAACTTGGTGTATTACATCAAATGCACTACTTGAAGGATACAGTGATGCTGATTGGAACACCTTATCAGATGATTCCAAAGCAACCAGTGGCTATGTCTTCAACATAGCTGGTGGTGCTGTGTCGTGGAAATCAAAGAAACAGACTATATTGGTTCAGTCCACTATGGAATCTGAAATGATAGCACTAGCTACGACCAGTGAAGAAGCAAGTTGGTTGAGATGCTTGCTAGCAGAGATCCCTTTGTGGAAAAAACCATTGTCAGCTGTGTTGATCCACTGCGATAGTACCGCGTCTATTGCAAAAATTGAGAACCGTTATTACAACGGTAAAAGAAGACAAATTCGTCGTAAGCACAACACAGTTAGAGAATTAATTTCTAAAGGAGCTGTTATAGTGGATCATGTACGCATTGATGAGAATTTAGCAGATCCTTTGACGAAAGGATTAGCTAGAGAGAAAGTCCTAAACACATCCAAAAGGATGGGACTATTGCCTATAGATTGATGAGTCACCTGTGATGGTAACCCGACCTAAAAGACTGGAGATCCCAAGAATTAGGTTCAATGGGTAATAACAAGTCACAGTGATATGAGATGAACATGCTACATAATATATGAAAGAAGCATGAGTCCTGAAGCGATGAAAGGATGAGGTAATAGAAACTCTTAATGAGATCTATACTCTATGTGGAGTGGAGTACCTAGCTACAGGAGTACTCTTGATAGACTCACCTATGTGAATGTGGAAGTGGGGGCCGCTTCCTATGGAATTTAAGGCAGAATTCCTAGAGCGTTCACTATACTGGGATACACGTGCATGGCCCTAAATGCACGGGCTTTTGAGAATACACCCAATGAAAAGGTTATGTGTGAGTTTGATGTCAGAGATAGAGTTTAAGACTACGAGTCACTCTTGTTGAATCTGAATCTTACTTACTACGCAAAGGTTCAAGTCAAGAGACACCTTTGTTTATGCATAATCTTATAGAAGCGTTTGACGCTATTCAAGAACCTATTTTTAAATTCAAGTGGGGGATTGTTGGAAATGATGGAATATAAATGACATTGATGATTGCTTTTAATATGGTTGTGAATTGAAAAATGAGAAGTCCCACATAGGAGGGAACACACTCATTTAAAGCCTTTATAAGGTGTTAGTTTCACACTTGGGTTGGGCCCCAAGGGGCACCGCAATTTTGTGAAGGAAGGAGAACGCAAGCAAATGGACCACCACACGCGCGCCGCCGCCCATCCGGCCGGCTCGGCCCGGCCCGGCATGGCATGGTTTGGTTTGGTTTGGTTTCTTTTTAAAGTCAAAGTCAATGTTCTGATCCAATCTAACCCTAAACAGACTAAGCTTCTGTTATTTGCCTAGTCAAAATCCTAATTTGACTAAGCTCTTGATTTTGCCCGATCAAAACCCTAAACTGAGTTAATCCCACGTTTCCCACGTTTTCTTATGTTGCCCGGTCAAGAATCAAAGTCAAAGCACGTTTCCTAATTTTGAGGCGCAGTCAGCTGATGGACTCAGTGCTTTTTGGATCCCCCCATTTTCGCAAATCCAGTTACTGGACTCCCCTATAAATACAGACCTCACCTCATTTGGAAAAACACATCAAAAGCTCTCCGTATCTGAGGCTTTTCTCACTTCTCCCCTACTCTCTTCTTCTTCTTCTTCTATTTTCTTGAGTAGCCATAGTGCTATATTACGAGTAGCCTTCGTGCTATATTACGAGTGTCAGTCATACGACTGCTATACAGAGGGTGTAATTCTATATCGGTTTTCTACAGTGCAGTAGAATTCAGATACAGTGATCTGGGTTGTTTTATCCTGGGGACTTCGTGGTTGATAGTCTGCCTTGCACAATTTGGGCAGTGCCTCGAAACGTCTTAAAGAGAGCGACCTAGTCCGCGACTCAACCCAGTTATTTCATCGGTGGCATTGTTATTTTTCAAAACTAATTTTCAGAAACAACAGAAAGACTATTGGATGAGCGGAAACCTTGAGAAACAAATTGTATTTGCTATATGAGTTTAATTTCATCCATTATACGTAACTATAATCATTGATTATAATATGAGTAGGGATGGGAATAGGCTAGGGCCTATGGCCTGACCTATTTATGGCCTAGCCTGACCTATTTAATAAAAAGGTCAAGCTCAGGCTTATAAAAAAGCTTATTAGACAATCACTTATATATTTACTATTTATTAATATTATTTTTTACTATTATATTAATAGTATTATTTTCTATTTTAAATTATATCAATTAGACAATCACTTAGTAATCATTCCATATTTAGTAGTCATTCTATATTCGGTAGCAGTTCTATATTTGGTAGTCGTTTCATATTCGGTAACCGTTCAATTAGTCAATTACTCAGTAATTGTTTCTTATTTATTTAAGAGGTAATAATAGTTGCATTTAAAAAGGCTTTTAAACAGGATTCCAGGTCAGGCCAGGCCGAAAAAAAAGCCTATGATAGGTCGTAGGCCAGACTTAGGCCGAAAAAATAAATCGTAGGCCAGACTCAGGCCTTTCAAAGTTTGGCCTGACCTGGCCTATTCCCACCCCTAAATATGAGGAAGAGATCATTAATAAGTATTTAGACTGATACCAATCAGTTTTTCTGACAAGAACCATATGAAAAATGCATGAACTATGCTTAATACTATTAAAGGAAAAATATATTTTTTCCTCTTAAATTGACACAAAAATTGTCATTTTAGATCAACGTGTGTGATAGAAATGTTTGTTGAGACAAAATCTCAATTTAATGTTTTGATAAAAACAAACAAAAAGTTAATTAAGAATGTTAATTATGATTCTAAATGTTATGTTAATTTAACTTGTACTTTTGAGTGAATTTAATCAAGCAAAGCAAACAAAACAGCAACAAGAACACTAAAATAGAGAAAGAGCTCCAGCCTCAAAAAAGTTCATCACAACATGTTGTTCAAACTTTTTCTACATCTTTATCAAAGAATTTGCCCAGGAAATCTATTCATATCTAATCAGTACATGGCAAGGAACAAGTAGGATTCATCCAAGCTCAAAAAGGCTATTTGATCTCAAAAATAAAAGGACTCAAAGATGGACAAAAGTCATGACAGCTTGAAGAACTCCAAAAATTCAAATGTCCAGAAAGCTCAATCAATCTTGACATATGACAAGAAAATTACAAAGGAAATCCAGGATGATCAAAACGGGAACTCTAGAATGATTATTTATGCTCAAGAACGTTCATTCTAAAAACCAAGAACGTTTATCGTTCTCCGTTTTCTGCACATCAACAGTAGCCTTGCATTCTCTCTATTTCAGCTTGCAATTCTTCTCCAATCTTCTCTAGCTGCACTCAAGACTCAAGATGGAGAATGTATCATCCAAGATCAATGAAGAAACATCAAGGACGCTGTCAGAAAAGTACAAGACTGCTTTAAATGCTAAATCCAAAAGTTAAAAAAGGCTATGTCATAACATGATTAGTTTATTCAAAATTACTGCCTTAAACCAGAAAAAGCATGGCCTCTCCAACAGCTCTTTCGTACTTATTCAGTGCATCTTCAGCCTATAAATAGAAGGACTTAATCAAGTATGAAAGCAAGAAATTCAAGTGCTAAGTAATCCACAACATACAATCACACTTAAGCTTGAAATTCTGAAAAAACAGAGGCAATATCATTTTCTGCAATTCGCAACAGCTGTTGCTGTATATTCATATATCAGTTGCGAAAATCATCATTAGATCCTTTGTAAAGAATCTATTCTCAAACAAGAGTTGATCGATATCAAATTCTGTCAAAATCAATCCATTTGTAAAAACACAAACTATAAGAATTTATTTATAGTTTGTTTAAGATTACATCCTATCAAGGTTAGATAGGTGTTGTTATTGCTTTCTGGGTGAAAAGTAATAGAGATTAAAATAGATCAAGGTTGATCTAGAATAGGTGTGGTAAGATCAAGAAGGTTCCTTGCTTTTAAACACTTAGTGGAAAATCTCATAGTGTGAGGACTGGACGTAACCCACGTTGGGTGAACCAGGATAAATCTTTGTGTGGTATTCTCTTTCCTATCTCTTTCTTTATTATACTACATTGATCAATTAACATAAAATTGAAACTGATTTTCTGCTAATTTAAGAACGTTCTCTGTTTTATAACACAAACCAAGAACGTTCTCCGTTTTCTGTTTTCATAACCAATATCATTATTGAGTTATTTTCTTAAGTTTTAACAGGAATTTTTAAAAGGCACATTTACAATTCAAACCCCCCTTTCTTGTAAATCGATATTTTTACTTCAATGTTACCAAATGGAATTTTTTTGATTTCTATTGTGAAATATTATTGATAATTGTTGTGTATTATTCTGAAAAGTCGGAGCTCCTTTTATAGAAAAAAAATACAATTACTCAGCTCTTTAAATTTATGAGTGATATAAAGAAAATAAAAAAAATCTGAAAGAAGATGAATAGTTCTAATAATGGCAAGATATTTCGACGCCCCTCCTCAAGTTGGTGCATAGATATCAATCATGCCCAATTTGCTAATCAAACATTCAAAACTCGTCCTGGTCAAACTCTTGGTCAATATGTTAGTTGTTTTATGAAATGGTGATCGTTTTGGAAGGAAAGAATGGCAAGCAAAGAATATCAAAATCAATTTTTTCTTTTATGAAATGGTGATCGTTCTCAATATGCTTTGTCCGATCATGTTCAACCAAGTTGTGGGCTATGTTAATAGCGGCCTTGTTGTCGTAGTATAACTTCAGTGGAAGTTCCACCACTATCTTTCAAAACTATAAGAATCCACATACCTTCACAAATTCCTTGTGCCATTGCCCTAAACATAGCTTTGACACTACTTCTAACCACTCCTTGTTTCTTAGTTCTCCAAGTTACCAAGTTCCCCCACACATAGGTACAATACCCTGAAGTTGACTTCCTATCTGTAATAGATTATGCTCAGTCTGCATCGGTAAATATTGCCACATTTTTATAATTGGTCTTTTTGAAGAACAATCCTTTGCCAAGAGTTGCCTTCAAGTATCTCATGATTCTGTAAATTGCTTTGAGATGTTCTTCATATGGGGCATCCATAAATTGGCTGACAACACTAACAGAGAAGGCAATGTTCGGACGAGTATGAGCCAAATATATCAGTTTTCCAACTAACCTCTGATATCTTCTAGTATCAAACAGGCTGTCTCCTTTCTCCTAAAGTTTAGCATTTGGGTCTATAGGAATGTCAGTTGGTCGACAACCACTCATACTTGTTTCCTGTAAGACCTCTAGAACATATTTTCTTTGTGAGACTACTATCCCCTTTTTGATATCGCCACTTCCATGCCAAGAAAGTATTTTAGGAGACCCAAGTTTTTTATTTCAATTTCTGTAGCTAAACTTTTCTTAGTTTCTCCATTTATGCGACATCATCACCTATAAGAACAATGTCATCTACATACACTATTAAAACAATTATCATTCAACTTGAGCTAAGCTTTGTGAACAAAGTATGATCAGCTTTCCCTTAAGTATATCCCTGTTTCTTTATAGACTGGGTAAAAATTTTCAAATCACACTTTCGAAGACTGTTTTGGCCCATACAAAGACTTCCTCAATTTGCATACTTGGGACCCAAATTTGTCTTCAAAACCTGAAGGGCAGTCCATATACACTTCTTCTTCTAAATCACCATTGAGGAATGCATTTTTAACATCTAATTGGTGGAGCGACTAGTCCAAATTAGAAGCAAAAGATAAGAGAACTCTGACTGTGTTAAGCTCAACAACTTCCTTCCACTTTGGAACCCCTAGAGATTTCAATAAATTCTTTGAAATATCTATGCAAGACAAGTGAGAGGTAAAAGTAGCAAAAGAGGAGGACAAGTTCGAATAAGATATGAGATTAGACATAGGGTGTCTAGTACATGATCTAATAGGTTTCCTAAAGGCTATGGGAACATCTTGGCTGAGTTCAGGAATGGGGTCTTCCACTAATTGATCTTGGTTCCTTCTTACATATACCTTTCTTTTCCAAGGTGGGTCAACCTCTTCAAATCTTTTTTCTGTTTCATCACAAAGATTCGTATGTGGTGATATTTGTTTTTTTTTTCTTTCTAAATTAAGTTGCAGAAAAACATTTTCTTTAGTTGTTGCCTCAAATTCGATAAGACCCTTACTCATGGTAGAACTACAATCACTTATTGTTTATGAGCCAATTTCTTTAGGTGCAGTAGTAACAGAATTATGTGATGTATACACATTTTCTGGGAAAAAAAAAATCAGATTTACATAAAATTGAAGGGAATCATTTTCACTTGATTTCCTCCCTTGAAGATGATTCGTCTCAATAAGGATTTGTTTTCAGAAAAGGTAACATCAATTATGACAAACATTTTCTTTGTACTTGAATTAAAACATTTATAACATTCAAGACTAGAGGAGTAGCCAAGAAAAACCCATTTAATAGCACAGGGTTCAAGTTTACTAAGATGTTTATGTTCACGAACAAAATTCTTGCATCTAAAAAATTTCAATGGAAAATTAACCAAGATTGATGCAATGGAAAAATGTTTCAAAAAAATTTGAAAACATGTTTGAAATTGTAACACACACGATGACATGCGATTATTAAATGTGTAGCTGTTACCTCATTGGTAGGGAAGAGTAATGCTCGTGCCACCTCAAGAAGGTGTCAAATTTTTCTCTCTACAAATCCATTTTGCTGAGGTGTTAACACATGAGCTTTAATGAACAAATCCATTTTCCATAAAAATATTTCCCACAACTGTATAAAGTATTCAGTTCCATTGTCAGTTCTAAACACTTGTATTTGAGAGTTAAATTGTGTTTGCACCAATTTACAAAAGGTTTTTATTATCTGAGTTAATTCTGGTTTTTCTTTTAATAAGTACACCCAACAAAGTCTAGTATGATCATCTATAAAGTTGATAAACCATCTTTTGTTGGATAAAGAACTTATCCTATTAGGCCCCCAAACATCACTATGAATCACCGAAAACAGTTTTGAAGGTTTATACTCATGTATTGAAAAGGAATTTCGATGATGTTTAGCAAACTTTCAAATTTAACCTTGAAATATGGAAATATCTTGATTAACAAAATGTTTTAGAAATAGACTTTAAATATTTAAAACTACGGTGGCCTAACCTCAAATGCCACAACATAATATAATTCTTATTATTTGAAACAAAAAAAGATTCAACTAAAGAACCTACTGGTCTGTATTGGTGTTTGTTTTTAGGTCCATTTTCAAAATAGTAGAGTCCATCACTTTGCTTAACATTGTCAATCATATTCCCCGAGATCAAATCCTGAAATACACAATGAGTGTCAAAAAAATGAGCTTCACATTTTTTATTTTGGGTTAATTTATTGACCAATAACAAGTTGCAAGAAAAATTAGGGACACGTAAAACATATTGAATGGTTAACAAAGGAGATAAAACAATAGAACCTTTTCCTGCCACGACTGAAAGAAAGCCATCGACAACCTTAATTTTAAATTACATGCACAAAATTTATATGAGGAAAATAAACTAGGTTCTCCTATCATATGGTCAGTAGCTCCATAATTAACAATCCAACTATGGTTAGGGATGACACTAAGGTGGGCTGATAAAAAATTACCTTTATGAGCAATGAACTTAAGGAAGACTGTAACTCTTGATCAGAAGTAGCCTGAAATGCACGACCTCTTTCATTTCTTCTTCACATTAGGAGGCTTCCCTTGTAGCTTCCAACAAGTCTTGTGCATGTGCCACAGATGTTTGCAATGGTCACTCCATGGCTTCTCTGATTTCTTATTATCTTTCTTGCCTTCCTCGTTGAAATTTTTGGTGATTAGTGTTGACCTATTTGTGTTTGACTTTCCCACCATCACTTCTTGTCTTGCCTCTTTTCTTTTGAAAACTAAAAAAGTTTCTCGAAAAGATGGTAAAGGGCTTTTTCTAAGGATTCAACCTTTTACTTCGTCAAGTTCTTTGTTTAGACCTGCAAGAAACATAAAAATGCAATTGTTTTCTTACCTCTTGATGAACTGAACACTATCTTCCATACCCTTCCAATAATCTTCATAGCACAAATTCAATTCTTCCCATAGGGTCATCAACTCATTGTAGTAGGTTGTTATCATCCTTTCACCTTGTTTTAGATCCACAATTTCAATTTCAAACCATATATTTGAGATGAGTTCTGAATATCAGAGTAAGTATCCTTCACGGCTTCTCATATTTGTTTTGCTGTAGGTATAGACATGAATGGTCTTCCAATTCCTGTCTCCATCAAACTAATTAGCCAAGCAATGGTTAACAAGTTTTTAGGTTTCCAGAACTTGTAAGTTTGATCTGTTTCTGCAGGTTCCAAAATCGTATCATTCAGGAAGCCATATTTTCCTTTGCCATCCAAAATGAGTCGCACGGTTTGGGCCCAATATGTGTAATTTTTCCCATTCAATTTCTGCACATTGACTTGTAAGGAATTACTTCGGTTGTTTCCTCCCATACCAAAACCACCACTGACCGGTACCACCAGAATTGTGACCGCGCCCATGGCTGTTGCCGCTGTTGCTCGAGTTGTCGCCTTGGCCAGTTCCATCACCAGAGTTTCCACCGCGGCCAATACCCCTTCCTGGACTGCCACCGCATCCCGTGCCATCATCGGTTCTGCCGCCTGGTCCGGTTCCATCACCAAAGCTGCAACCGCGGACAGTACTCCTTCTTGGACTGCCACCGCGTCCCGTGCCATCACCGGCTCTGCCGCCTGGTCCTGTTCCATCACCAAAGTTGAAAGAAGATGAATAGTTCTAATAATGACAAGATATTTCAACAATTTCATAAACTAATTCAACCATATTCTTCTTTTCTTTCATTTTCTTTGCATTTTATTGCTAATGAAGTTTAGACATTACAAAGTAAAATGCATAGAATAGAATATGCTATGGATAATTAGGAGGCACACACATCCTACTACTTAAAATCTTGCAATTATTGATCATATAATGTGGAAACATTGCATTGGGTCATCAATATAATGACCAAGTAGAATCTATAAACTAAACAACTATACATAAAAATATATTAATATGCAATTGACCCAAAAGTTCACATGGAACTTATGTTCATCACATGTTGAATTATATAGTTATAAATTAAACTCAGTACCATGGGTCATCCTCCCAAAAAAATTATGTTGGAGTGGGCGGTCCTCCCAAAAAAATTATGTTGGAGTGGGCGGTCCTCCCAAAAAATGTCGGTCAGTACCTGGTAGACATCGCTGAAGGTGGAAAAACAAATCAGATGTATTGGACAACCAATAAGCCATAAAATTGTTATTATCTTGATCCTGAAAAAATGTTGCATGTAATACCATGTGAGACTGTGTGAATGTAAGAATAGAAAATGTAAGGACACAAAGATAGAGAATTTAATACTTTCATAAAACAAGAAAGAACTCATTCAAAAAAAGATGAGAAAGTATAAAGTGAAGTGTTTTATCAAAACCTACATCATTGAAGAAGTATCTTCAGATAATTTTCGGTGCTAAAATTCTCAATCTCAATTTCATAGCGAAATTTTAGTCTACACTTTTCAAACAAATTCCAAAATTTGATATACTTTGATTTCATCTCTAAAAAAGACAAAATTGTTTGAGTAAACAACAAGTTAACTCTATGGCAGAACTGATTATCTGAATATAAGACAATCAAATATACTTGGTTTATCTTCTTCAAAAGATTTTCAATGTAGCAAACAATTATAAAATGTAAATGCTGCAACACGTTCCCCTAAGAGAATCGAAGATCTTTTGTCACACATTTGAAAAGTGTATCTACACCCTTTCCTACACTCAAACAAAGCATCAAAAGGGTAATTTAGCTAAAAGTTGTGGAATTATAAAAAATGTAACTTCAATTAATATATTAAAAAGGTTTAATATATTTTGGTCTCTGCAAATATACTCCTTTTCACTTTTAATCCCGATAATTTTTGTTTTTGTTTTTAGTCCTTGCAAATGTACAAATTTTATTTTCTTTTGGGACTTGTTGTATTTTATTTGTTTATGTTGAAAATTATTCTGTAATATGTAGAACATTTGATTTTTGTCTCTCGAGTATGAGCTAGATGGGAACTAAATTAATATTAGACACATACTACATGAACCAACTCCAATATGACAGAAAATAAAACAAAATAGCAACGACCAATAGAAAAAAAATAATTGTATATTTACAACTTTGCAAGGACTGAAAACAAAAAAAGATTTTTACATGGACTTGAACACAAAAAATAGTATATTTAGAAGGACCAAAAAATATATACAAATATGTTTGTATATATTTAGAGTCTCACAAATTCTGAACCAAGTGTTTTTGTTGTCGTAGAAATCACTGGTGCATATAGAAAATAGACTTTTGTTCAAAATCATGGCAAAGGATATGCAAGAAACATTTTTTTCTCTCGATAGTAAATACATAAATGATATAAATTACAAGGAAAGAAAAGGGGATTTGAATTCTAAAAACAGTTTATTACCTGATGACCATTTTCCAGAGGCTGTGTAGTAGCAAAAGGAGAAAAAGAAATTAATATAAATCTCCAACTAACAATATAATTACTTAGGACCAGACTTAAATGATTAATTATTTAATTGAGCATAATTTTAAAAATATGAATTAAAAGTACTGGTGGGAGTTGTGCATATATAATTAAGAGTAACAACATTCTCATATAATAAACAATCTAATTGTATTTTTTTTAAATGGCACGAGTATATAAATTACAATAAAAAATATAATATATAAATGATTAAAAAATACTTAAATATAATACAACTTTTAAGATAATACTGATATAGTGTGAAATAAAATATAATAATTTTGTTTAAATATCGATTGTCGATTTTAAATGGCACGAAACTTCGCTTGCTGAACCTCTTATTGTCCTTAAGCTTTTGATATAGCTTTTCTAAAAATGTTTCATGTGTTGATCTTGGAAACATACTACAAAGAATAAGCACGACGATATATAAAAGAATATTATTGCTCAAAGTATATATATGCATAAAATACAAATATTTAAATATTTATCATTTAATACATATCAGGCCTCATCCATAAGAGCAATAACACCACCGGGTTTCTGAAGTTATTAAAAAACATCAATTAGAAATATTGGATAGAAAATAACAAGTAGAATTGATGTTTTAAATTGCGGTTTGCAACTATAATAATTTTTGCAATGACATCGCAATTGCATTGTAGCATCATTTTCCGCAATATAAAACTTACAGTGTAACCGCAATGCAATTTAAAATTATAGTACAATTATGTAGAAAAAGGTAGTAGAATATTGTTATGAATTATTCTTGGATCTAAGTTTATTTAAATAGAGAGAATATATATTCTCATCTTTGAATTAAGAAGAGATTTTAAGGAAATAAAAATAAAACATATCATATTATAAAAGAAACAGAAAATCTATATTGCATGACATATATGAAGTTCTATGTACAAGGCACAAAGCTAGCAATTTATTGAACCAATTTCATTATTTTGTTAGAAAATCTACGTACTTAAAGCATTAAGAAAATAATCACTATTCACAACAGCTTAACTTAATGATGCTATTTGAATGGTAGATTTGAGAAAAAAAGTGCATCACTACAATGGAATATGGTGATGTATAATAGTACTCCTTAAAATTTAGGTTGGACTTAACTCGGTCCTACAAACCCGACTTATAAGGTGAGGAGTGTTCTCCACGTATAAACATTTTTTTTAGGACATATCTCATAAAATATAGAATTCTTAATTCACCTCCTTACGGTAGGACATCGGAAGTATGACTTGAATGGTGTGATAGCAGGTTGTCCAACAGATCTTGAATAGACTCTAATACCAACTTAAAATTTTGATTGAACCTAACTCCACTCCTCTAGAAAATCGACTTATAAAATAAGGGATGACTCCTACTTATAAATATTTTTTTCAAATCAAATGTAGGACTCTTAACAACAATACTAAAAAACAATCATTTTAAATCAGTGATGAAATCATCGAGATATAGATAAAATCACATTTAATACATGAATGAGATGGTAAAATGGTAGAACTTTTCTAAAATGACAAAATGGATGGAAGGGTGAAGTGCACCTTCTCAATAAGATCAAGAACATCTTGATTATCAACAAACTCTATATAACTCCAATCAATTTCTTCCTTTGTATATTCCTCTTGCTCCATTTTGAAGACATGCTGCATATTGAAATAATGAAATGTTAATTGAGTCTATAGAAAATTGTTTACCACATAATGATATCCTACAAAGATGAACCAAACTTGGTTGAAATGTTCCTGTTACTTCTCATTTGTCAAATTTATGCAAAATTGCTCAAAGCTGAAAAGGATTGAGGAAATGTCACATACGAGAGTCCAAAAAGTTAGTAATGTAAGCATAAAAGAAAAATCTAAGAAACTAACTACAGTAGGGTTCATGTGTTTTTCTGTTTCCATTTCCACTAATAAATTAACATTAACGAAGACATTATAAAAGTCTTTGAAAATGTAATTTAAAAATAGATTGAATATTTTTGAAAAGTTTCAAAAAAATGTTAAAATATTATTTTCAGCATTTCTGAAAATGCATTATTTCCTTATAACTTTCATTTTCTCTCAATCATAAATTTAACTCCAGCTACCAACGTACAAAGTAAAAATTGAAAATGCTTTTGAAAATACTAGATACGACAATAACATTGACAAGTCAACACTAATAATAATTTGAAAAATAAATTAATTGGATGTAATTAAAATATCGGTATCCGACATTAACACATATCAAACATAGGTGATCATAGCATTTGAGCACATGTTTTTAGGTTTTTAGTTTGGTATTTTAAAAGCTCATTATAGTTTGATTAATATTTTTAGCTTGTTTCTAAACTATGGGTCGAATTTGAATTATAATTTTATTATTTGTATTTTAATTTTATTATTTACATTTAGACTCTTTCTCGTTGTGAAGGTCACAACTTGAGCTATGAATATCGGATTGGCACATATGAGCAGACGTTGGAAAGATAAAAATTTGAGCTACAATTTTTGTGTTGGAAGGAAAGACCAATTCTGAACTTTACTGGGTCGGAATTGCAAATTTCGTAATATGAATTTTTGTAATAATTTTAATTAGCGGGCCACTTGTTTTTAAACCCTAAAGTCCAATATCAAGTACTATATATTGGCCGTTTTGTTTCTTTTCTAAAGACGGAAAAATTAGGATTCAAATTGCTACAAGAAATAAATAGTGTTATTTTAATTTCATGGAAGGCTAATTTCATAAGATTGATCCACGAGTTCAGAGTTTCATCAACATCTTGAGATTCAGGTTATACTGTCAATTTCTATTCATGATTATCTTGATATTTTGATTGCTTAAATTGAATTTCAATAGGATTGATTAAATTTATTTGATAGAATTTGATTTCGATTTCTAATTTAATTGAATTATAATTTTGCGATGATTGATCGTTAATTGTAATATTTTGATAATTTTGATGATTGTGATGCTTAATCCAATCAAAGAAACCAAATTCACAAAGGATTGATTACGCTTGTTTGATCAATTCTATAGTCAAATAAGAATAAAATCATAAATTAGAAATTAAACTCATTGATAGAATTTGTGATAGGTTTGAAACTCGAATAAGTGGATTAATCGTTTTGCTCATCTGTTAAATAAAAAATTCTAAAAAACCCATTTTGAATTTCAATTTTCAATTCGATTATTATTATTATATCAGAAGTCCTTGTGAAATGATTCGAGTTATTACCTCTATTTACATTTTATCAATTGTATTTGACCCGTGTACGACAGCGAATCAATAGGGAAATGATGTGAAACATAGGGATACGACTTCATTCAAATGTGTCAATGCCACTAAAATAATCCACCTCATAGACCTTTTCATGAATTATTATTCATTAAATTACATATAAAAACTAGGTAAAAGTGTGTTTAATCATCTTTTTGACTTGAAACTCTCAAATCCATAAATATCTAGAACTCCAATTAAGTTCTTTGAATTTGGATTTTGACCAATTGAGTTATTAATCTTGTTCACAATCCTAATTCAACATATATTTTCATAAATTGAATTACATTTGCCAATGCATATTAATATGATGTTTTATAACAATGAATAAACAATTTTTTTTAATAAAGTTCACATACTTTTCCACTGTATAAGAATGTATAAACACTAGTCAATGTATAAGTTTATATGCATAGCCTACAATGGCAAAAGGATGTTATTTTTGAATTTCAAAAACTTTGGAAAAAAAAATTAGGTCACCAACAATTTTACTGGATTGAGTCGCAGACTAGGTCGCGCTCTTTAAGACGTTTTGAGGCACTGCCCAAAAGGTGCAAGGCAGACTATCAACCACGAAGTCCCCATCATAAAACAACTCAGATCACTGTATCGGGTTTCTACTACACTATAAAAAATCATTCTAGTATTTCACCCACAATATGAGAGTCACATGATTATCATTCGTAATATGGCACTAAGACCATTCAACAAAAATATAAGAAGTGAGTAAGGAAAGTGAGAAGTGAGAAAAGCCTCAGACATGAAGAAATTTTGGGGTACCTTTTCAACTTAGGAGAACACTGTATTTATAGAAAAAAATTGTAACTGGATCAGAGAGAAAAGTGCGATCCACTAGGTCTGATTCACTAAACGTGTGCTCTGATATTCAAGATTTGACCACATAAACATGTGCCACGATTTATTTGACCACCAAAATGTGTGCCACATTTTGTTTGACCACAATACGTGCCCTCATACTTGACTTAGGTTTTTGACTGGGCAATAATAGATACGCAAGATTAGTGATTAGGGTTGTGACCATCAAAACTAAAGAGCGTAATCGGGGGGCAAGGAAGTCAATGGATCATATGTTAAATGTTGGCTCGGTGGAAGTCAGTTACGTAATTAACGTATCAATTATAGATAAGGCCAAAGCCAAGGCCAAGGCCAAGACGGGTCGAGCCAGCTAGACAGGCGGCAGCATGCGCGCGTGTGTGGTGGTCAATTTTTTGTGCGTTTTCCCTCCTTCACAAAATTAGGGTACCCCTTGGGGCATGCCCCAAGCATCATAACTCCACCATATATACCCTACTAGTGTGTGATATCCCTCTTATGTAGGACTTCTTCATTTTTTTAATTCACAACACCAATAGCTCTCATAAATGTCATCACTATTTCCAACAATCTTCCATTAAAACCATCAGCATTTTCAACAAAAGAAGGTTTTTGAAATAGCTTCAAACGCATCTATAAGATTGTGCATAAACAAAGGTGTTTCTTGACTTGAACCTTTGCATAACAGGTAAGATTCAAATTCAACAAGAGTGACTCGTAGTCATGAACTCTATCTCTGACATCAAACCCACACACAACTTTTTCTTTTTGGTGTATTCTCAAAAGCCCGTGCATTTATGCCCATGCATGTGTATCCCAGTATAGTGAACGCTCTAGGAGTTCTACCCCAAAATTCCATAGGAAGCGGCCCCATTACCACATTCACATAGGTTAGTCTATCTAGACTACACCTATAACTAGGTACTCCACATAGAGTATATATCTCATTAAGAGTTTCTATTATCTCATCCTTATATCGCTTTAGGAATCATGCTTCTTTCATTTGTTATATAGCATGTTCATTTCTTATCACTATGACTTATTATTACCCATTGAACCTAATTCTCGGGAGCTCCAGTCTTTTAGGTCGGGTTACCATCATAAGTGACTCATTTATCTATAGGAAGTAGTCTCATCCTTTTGAATGTATTTAGGACTTTCGCCAAAGGATCTGCTAAATTATCATCAACGCGTACATGATCCACTATAACAACGCCTTTAGAAAGTAATTCTCTAACGGTGTTGTGCTTACGACGTATTTGTCATCTCTTAGCATTGTAATAACGATTCTCAATTTTTAGAATAGCCGTGGTACTATCGCAGTGAATCAACACAACTAGGAGAGGCTTCTCCCTCAAAGGGATCTCTGCTAGCAAACATCTCAACCAGCTTGCTTTTTCACTAGAAGTAGCTAGTGTTATCATTTCAGACTCCATAGTGGAATGAGCCAATACCATTTGTTTCTTCGATTTCCATGATACAACATCATCGGCTATATTGAAAATATAGCCACTAGTTGCTTTGGAGTCATTTGATAAGGTGTTCCAATCAGCATTGTTGTATCCTTCAAGGACGACAAGAAACCTTTGATAATTTAATCCGAGACTCATGGTCCTTTTAAGGTATCTCATGACTCTTTTGATAGCGTGCCAATGCTCCATACTAGGTCTACTAGTAAACCCACACAACAATCCCACGACGTAGGCTATATCGGGTCTAGTACAATCAGTGGCATACCTGAGGCTGCCAATGATGCTCGCATATTCAATTTGTCTAACACCTTCACCAGTGTTCTTGAAAAGTTTCACACTTGGATCATATGGTGTGCAAGCATATTTGTAGTCAAAGTAATCATATTTATTTAGGATCTTTTCAACATAGTGAGATTGATCCAAATAAATTCCTTTTTCTGACCTAGTAATCTTGATTCCAAGGATTACATTTGCTTCTCTGAGGTCTTTCATATCAAAGTTGTTACTCAACAAAGATTTCACATTATTTACCGCATGAATGTTTGAACTAAATATGAGTAAATCGTCTACATAGAGACATATGATACATTTGTCACTTTCATTCACTTTAAACTCATTCGATATAATCAAGTTATCAAAATTTTTACGCCATTGCTTAGGAGCTTGTTTAAGACCATAAAGAGACTTATCTAACTTACAGACCTTGTCTTCTTATCCATGAATTACAAAATCTTCAGGTTGTTCCATGTAAATTTCTTCTTCCTGGTCACCATTTAAAAAAGTTGTTTTGACATCCATCTGGTGTATCATCAGGTTATGTATAGCCATAAGTGATATAAGCACCCTAATAGATGTTATTCTAGTGACTGGTGAAAAAGTATAGAAGAAATCTATATTTTCTATTTGTCTAAAACCTTTGGCTACAATGCGTGCCTTGTATTTATCAACAGTTCCATTGGATTTTAGTTTCTTTTCAAGATCCATTTACATCCTATTGGTTTGCAACCAGGAGGCGAGTCTATTAAATGCCTGGTCTTGTTAGTCTCTAGAGAATTCATTTCATTGTTTATAGCTTCTTGCCATAAATCTACATCTAATGATGACAAAGCTTCTATTAGATTTGCAGGATTCTCTTCTAACACTCTTTAGCAACTCTAACTCTCTTACGTCTTCGAGTTTCTATTTTGCCTTAGTTGTTGCTTTCGGTGCTTTTTGTCACAAGAACTTGACTAGGTTTGCTGCCCCACTATTTTTTTATTTGAAAGAGAATTTATTTTCATAGAAGTCAACATCATTTGATTGTATGATTACTTTCGCATTTAGGTTGTAGAACCTATATGCTTTACTGCTTATTGCATATCTAATGAATCCACACTCATAGGCTCTACTAGCGAGTCTAATTCACTTGGGATCCGGGATTCTGACATAAGCCACACAACCCCATGATCGAAGATAAGACAAGTTAGGTTCTTTTTTTCTTCATTATCTCATATGGAGATGTTTTGTTTAGATTTTTAGTACTCTATTCAAAACATAAAAAACAGTCAAAATAATTTCCCCCCATTCATTTCGGGTGAATATGGTGTAGTAGTTTCATGTATAATTCCTTGGGTTTTATAAAAATCATTAAATAAACTATAATCATACTATGTTCCTCTATCACTACGAAACCTCTTAATCTTTTACTAAATTGATTTTCAATTTCAATTACAAAGAGCTTAATCATGTCAAGCGCTTCACTTTTATGTTTCATTAGATATACAAAAGTGTAATCAGAGCAATCATCAATAAAAGTGATAAAATAACGTTTTCCATTTCTGGTTAATGTTCCATCTAGTTCATATATATTAGAGTGTATTAAGTCTAAAGGTTCAGATTCTCTAACTACTGTTTTAGGTTACCTCTTAGTTATTTTAGCTTGACTGCAAAAATCACATTTTTCAAAATTCTTTAAAGATAACTTTGGAATTAAACCTAAGTTACTTAAGTTTGAAATTATGTGTCTGTTCATATGATAGAGTCTAGCATACCAAATATTGAAATCACACAACATGTAAGCAGAAGGAGACATTTTATTGAATTCAACTTTTAATTTAAACATGCCATTAGTGGCTTACCCTTTCACAACATAAATACCATTTTTAGAAATGGTGTACAAATATGCCTTTATAGAGTGAGTAAACCCTGCCTTATTGAGAAGAAACCCAAAAACCAGATTCTTCCTTTTTTCTAGAGTGTGCATGACATCCTTCAGAATTAAGGTCTTTCCTAAGGTGAATATTAATTCCACATCTCCAATACCAGCAACATTAGTGGTGTGGGAATCTCCCAACAACAATTTCTTATCTTCTGTAGCAGTATATGTTTTAAACATAGCACGATCATAACAAACATGGCGTGAGGCGCCAACGTCTATACATCATCCATCTGATCCACCAATAAGGTTGATTTCAATTATCATAGCAATGAATTGCTCTTCTGTCAGGTTAGCCTAATTAGAAGGGGTTAGACTTGCTTCTACACTTGTGCACCATATGACCCTCTTTCGCACAATAAAAATAGAGAAAATATCGGCGAAGGCTTTTTCCAGGAGGTGGTTGCTGCCTTATAATTGGGACCTTTGGAGGGTTCTCATTCTTGTTGTTGATTTTTAAATTGTGGTTCTAAATCTTTAGTTGTTTGTCGTTTGGCTTCATACCTGCTCCAATGAATTTCTTTTTCTTGTTATTTGCCACAAGAAGAACTCCATCTTCCTGGTCTTGCTTTCGGGATTCCTCCTCAATTCTAAGGCAGGTAATCAGATTTTCTAGAGAGAACTATTTCGTTTTATGCCTGAGAGAATTTTTAAAATATTTCCAAGTAGGGGGCAGTTTGTCAATAATAACAACAATTTGAAATTGTTCATCTAGGGACATACCTTCAGAGATAATCTTGTGAGCAATTTTTCGGATATCATGAGATTGAGCTTCCACTGATTTTTCATATGCCATTCGATATTTAAGGTAGCGGCTAATAACATACTTTTTGACTCCAGCTTCCTCAATATCGTATTTCTTCTTAAGAGCATCCCAAATCTATTTAGGAGTTTTTTTGTCAAAACCGTAGTAATCATACAGATCATCAACAACTCCATTGGGAATATAATTCTTACATAAGTAATCATTATTTTCCCATTGGGTTAATTCAACAACTTTCTTATCCTTTTCTGTTTGGTCATATGTTTCTGGAACAACAGAAATTTCATCTATTCAATAGAAATAGAAGAAGTCAATAAGGAAAGTGAAAAAAGCCTCAGATGCAAAGAACTTTTGGTGTACCTTTCAACTAAATAGAGCACCCACAATACGTGCCCTCAAAATGGACTTAGGTTTTTGACTGGGCAAGCATTCACTTTATTAAATAAATAATTAATTTTCATATGTTAAAAAATAATACACCACGTAGCCATAGTCAAAGTTAGGCGGCAGCGCGCGCGTGTCTGTGGTGGTCAATTTTTTGTGTGTTCTCCTTCCTTCACAAAATTGGGGTACTCCTTGAGACACGCCACAAATATCATACCTCCGCTTTATATACCCTACTAGTGTGTGATATACCCTACTAGTATGTGGGACTTCTTCTTTTTTTCAATTCACAACAACACTAGTTGTCATAAATGTCGTCATTATTTCCATCAAACTTCCATTATATCATCATTTCCAACATATGTGGACTTAGCTCACCAAAAGCCGCACCTTTATACTTTTCCACTGTTTCATTTGCATACAAATGAAAGGGTTGACTACTAATATGTTTCCTATGTATGTCTGCATGCGATGCAATGCAATGCAAACACCAGCACCAAAAGTTTAAGGCATTGTCACATCAAAACAAAAACACATCAACAAAATGATGGTGATCTTACATATATTTCATTGATGGTATATGACTTTGCAAATTTTGAAGTAATGCATATATGCAAGTCTTGTCATATCATCCACACCGTTTGTGGAAATTCATATCTTTCGGATATATATTAGTTGTTTTACTCACAACCTGCAATACAAATATATACTAAATATTTAAGTTTGTTATCAACATGATGCACTGACGTAGACACGGATACTAGGTCCCCGAAGGATTAGTCCAGTGGTTTGGGCCAGTGATTGAGGAGTATTACAAATAAGGTTCAAACTATAAGGTTAGTTTTGTGTTGTTAACATTTTTCTCTCTCATAACAAATTGATCATTAATAGGGATGACAATAAAATCCGTACCCGTGGGTACCCACCCAAACCCGCTTGATTTGGGCGGGGAAAACCCGCTTTAATTGGGTGCGGGTGCGTATTTTCCCCGACATTAAAATTCAGGGGCGGGGACGGGTTTGGGGGTGATGATATCCACCCCGCACTCGCACCCGAACCCGCCTCGCAAGTATTATTATTATAATTTTTAAATTTTATATACATATATATATTTAATATATTTAATATTTTTTGAAATATTAAAAATTATAATTTTATCTCTATATAAAATATTTTTTTTAATTTTATTATTGTTTAATAATTATTATTTTATTATAATAAATATGATTTTTAAATTTATAATTTTATATATATGAGTGAGTGCGGGCGGGAAAACCTAAGACCCGTTGCAGGCGGGGATGGGTGCCTAAATTCTACACCCGCTATGTAACGGGGGCAGGTGTAGATTTCTCCGATTAGTCGGGTGCGGGTGTGGAGGAGGAGAAATCCGCTCCCGCCCCGCCCCGTTGCCATGCCTAATCACTAACATTTGTAATACTAATAAATGACATGAACATTATGGACATTGAGTATGGCCTAATATATCCCCTCTCTTTCTAAATAAATATTAATATCCCCTACCCTAAATAGAAAAAAATGTAACATATAAAAATATAATCTAATGTGATCTATTTCTATTCATACATGTTAATAGTTATGACTTATGAAGTATGCATGGATGATATTATATAGATTCCAGTAAACTCACTCTTGTTCCTGATTCAAAGCTAATGGTGAGCTCATGATCATTAGATTCAAGGATTTCTCCAGCTATCCAGGCATCATCATGGTCCTCAACCCAAACATGACATCCAACAAAATAATTGAGTTGAGCAGCCTGTACATTCAAAAAGGAAATAAGTGCTTCTATCATCATAGTACAACCTTGTTTGAGGTTATATTTTCATCATCATAATCAAATGCTTATATTGTAAAGCTACCTTTTGAGACTTTTCTCTCAAATTACAAGTAAATGTCAATCACAAAAAAGTAAATACTATAAAAACTTTTTAATGATACAAGTTTAACAAATGTGCTTTTTCACATTTTCTAATTATTTAAAAAAAAATTAATAGTGCAACTATGTCTATTTTCAACTACTAAAAAAACATCAATTTGAGAAAGATTTTCAAATATATTTTACACTTTTTTAAACAAAATTTTTATATAATTGATTTCAGATTTTTTAGACATAATCTATTTTGTGTAAGAAATTAAAGTAGAGAAATAATATCATCAAAATTTTTATAACTAAAATGAAATAGTTTTTGGTAACTATACTATTGATACTAAGTATCCACGCTTTACTGATAACTAATCTTCATCAAGAAATTTTATTGATCACTTTTAGTGTAATCTCTTCTCCCAACCATTTTTGTTTTTTTTTTTTGTCTAGAAGGCTCAAACCCAAAAACCTTGTTTGAAGAATCCGACTTCAATTCCACTGTAACCAATATATAATCGAGCTTTCTAATACCAAAATAGAGCACTTTCCACTAAGGAATTTCAACCACATCCATATTCCAAAACGAAAATCAATTACTCAAAAGTTTCTAAGACAAACTTCCACACACTTAGGAGAATATAAAATGAATAAAACTACTTATTAAACACAAAGTGAAGCTCAAATAAATAAAAGGCATAAAAAGATCTAAAGCTAAATATTATTTTGAACATAAATTAAACACTAAGGATAATTACCATATTGTTAACTGAAGTATTATTGTGCACCCAAATCAGCTGCTAAAACCTTATATTCCATCAACAAAATCTACCAACCAACTTGGAATATTCAATTTCCAAACCTTAAAATAATGTGCAATATTAATAAAGTAATTATCTGGCTGAAAACTTCTCAATCTCTTAACTTATCAAAGAAACTTTCAATCAACATATAATGATAAATCTTGTTATCAATGCAAAAGAGGATTTATAATCATACAAGAAGAAGAAATCCAACCTATGCTAACCCCTCCTCTGCTATCTTCCCTGTATTCTTCCTTGTTTGTTTCTAAGACAATAGTAATTTTCTTGTTCCTTTGTATGTTCCCCAACAACAATGCGACGATTAATGTATTGTTATAACATGATGACATCATACATGGTCATGTTCATGTAGTTAACAATTCTTTGTTTCTTTAAATCTTAAATCTCAAACAATAATTAACAACACCCTTTTGTTGTTGTAATCCAAACTCATCATCATCATATCATCAAATTATAACATTTCTTAAAACATCATCATGGTTTGGCTTGTTTTGTCTTGTTGTTGATGATCATATGATGATGAATGAAACCAAACAAACAAAAATGAAGAAAAAATAATAATTTGTTGGGGACAATTAAAATTTAACACCTTTGTTTCAATAAAAGCTAGCCACCATCATCATCCGTGCGTGATCCTACCAGTGTGGTTGTTTTTTAATCATTGAATTGAATTTCAATATCTGATAGCAAAAAAAAAAAAACAAAAAAGATATCAAATGTGACATGTTATTCTAGAAAAAACCGGAGATTCAACTAGTTTCTCTCACGTGCTTCAATCTACACTCTTCTATTTTTATATATAATATTATACTTTTGTTTGCTATTATAATATTACTATTACTTTTGTCATTATTATTATTAAAAAAAAATGGAAGCAATGCTCATTAAAAAGATGTTTAATTAAGTTTTGTTTTGGTTCGTCTATTTTATAGATCCCAATATTTTGCTTCTATTTTGTCTAATATCATACTTTTGGTAATTTTAATTTAGAAAAAGTTGACATAAATGTCTGGAATTTTTTATTAATCATATCAATCGATTTTAATTAATTTTCTTCGAGAAATCTGACCGATAACATTTTAGTGGGTCTCCTCCAAGATCAACTCAACCAATATAGAGACCTAAACCAAACTTTGAAAACGTACAAATAAAAAATCTTATAAAAAATGCTAGTAATTTTTGTGACTCGTTAAACATAAACATGTTCAAAGTAAGATTTAATATAAATTTTTTTTTATGATTTTTAAAAAAATAATAAGATGTTAAATAATTTTTTGAAATTGTTTTAGTTTATATATTTAAAATTGTAATAAAAATGTAAAATTGTGGCAAAGCTTGGATTTTAAATAATTGTAAATAGATTTGTAATTTAAATTATAATAACATAAATTATTTTGCTTTGAAGCATTTTTTTCTTTGTTAAAAAATTATTGTTTAGGCTTAAAGCTATTGTTTGTGTCTTGGGTGTTTGGCTAACACTCGTCTCCTCTCTCAACCATAATTTTTCCAGCCATAATGCTCGAACTCAAGATGTTACTTAAGGGATCAATGTCCACTTTGACTAGTGTACCAATGTAATATTGGTCTCTAAATTGATATATACTTTATTTGACCAAGTATTTTAATTTCAGTTATTATTTTGACACAAAGTTTGTTGACACTTAATAGCCTATTTACAAATACATGTGAACTTCATTACATGATTATAATAATAAAAATGTTAATCGAATATAAAAATTGACACAAAATGAGACATAATACATTATTTATTGTTCATACATACTATAACCTCTCATGGACCTCGACTTTTTACTAGGCATGGCAACGGGGTGGGATGGGGGCGGATTTTGCCTCCTCCATACCTGCACCCGACTAATTGGGGAAAACCCGCACCCGCCTCCGTTCATAGCGGATGTAAAATTTTGGCACTCATCTCCGCCCGCAACGGATCTCGAATTTCCTCGTCCGCACTCACTAATATATATAAAATTATAAATTTAAAAATCATATTTATTATAATAAAATTATAATTATTAAACAATAATAAAATTAAAAAATATTTCATATGGAAATCAAATTATGATTTTTAATATTTTAAAAAATATTAAATAGGTATATGTATTATAAAATTTAAAAATTACAATAATAATATTTGCGGGGCGGGTTCGGGTGTGGGTGCGGGTGGATATCACCACCCCCAAACCCGCTCCCGTCCCCGAATTTTAGTGTCGAGAAAAATTTGCATCCGCACCCGCACCCAATTAAAGCGGGTTTTCTCCGCCCAAATCAAGCGGATTTGGGTGGGTAGTCGCAGGTGCGGATTTTATTGTCATCCCTACTTTTACAGTGTTGATGGAAAAAACATGAGCCTCACACTTTCCCTAGCTACTTCCACTTTGCCTATTTCTTTTGTTCTTTCACTTTTCCTCTTTCTCATTCATTGCATAAATGAGATAAACTTTCCTTCCTTCTTCTTTCTTCAATTCTTTTATTTTCATTTTGGTTAAACCTTGAAATAGAGAGAACATATTAATGATTTAAAATGAATGACGAAAAACAATAGGATGAAAATCAAATCATTAAGAAGTAATTTGAACAACCTTATCCTTTGTAAGGTAACTTTTCAATTCCATCTTTCTCCATAAATTTTAATTTCAAATCTTGTTTTTCTCCTTTCCTTAACAAAACAAGGTATATATGAATTAGTGTGGATTATGCCTTTCATATGTAGGACTAGTTTGGTCTTTCATTTATTGATAGGGTTATTTGATAATCTTGTTTTTATTAAAACGGTGTTGTTTTTTATACACTAGTCTTCTAACAAGTAGGGGTTGTTTTTGGTATATTTTGGTTTGATTATTGTTTATCTACATTTTTTCCAAGGTCTGAATCTTTGTGATTATGTACTCCCACCCACCTCCTATTCATTTTTACTGGTTTGTGGTCTTAGTATTAATAAATTTACTTGAATTTATTGAAAAAAAATTTGGTAGGTCTGACACGTTTCATCACTATTAACCAACCATGCCAACTTGACTTGAAGGGACTAAAATAAAGCATTAGATCATTCCTTAAATGATGTAGTGTTTTGTGTTTCAAATTTTACAACCTATTTGCTGCAATAAACTTGTAAATGTTTATGTTTGCAACATAGCTTATTATAGATCTAATTTTTGGTGGAAAATTGTCTTTCTCTTTCACTTAGCACAACATAGCATGGACTAGAGTGTGATTTCAATTTCTATTGTAAAAATATTTTAAAAATCCTATCATATATAATTTTGTAGGTATAAATGAAAATGAAAATGAATTTGTGGTTATGCATTATCGTCACACGTTTATGATTTTGTGGTTAAGTGTGTGTTAATTGTTAGTTAATCAAGTGTATTGGGTGGTTAATGACTTTCTTGATTTATTTTTGTAGTTTTTAAATGACACTCACCCTCAATTGGAACTTTGTGGATTGTGGTAGTATTGATGATGAAGTTATAGAAGTTGATAGTTTATTGATAATAATAATGCATGTTAGGAGCATGCAACAAGGATGTATTTTTCTTGCTTAGGTGAAGTCAAATCATTTATGGAAAGTATACTTTGAAAAAGGATTTCGAGTGGAAGATTAGATCATCAAGAAAAGGACATTATTAGGGATGACAATGTGTAGGATTTGGATAGGGTACTAATACCCTACTCAAATAAAGTCAAGTATAATTGTCAATGAACTTTTTCTTAAATTGTGATGTGCTTGATATGGTTCTCCTCAGATGTGTAGATAAGGAAGAAGTGGATAAAATCATTCAAGAGGTTCACGAAGGTTCTTTCGGAACTCATGAAAATGGGCACACAATGGCAAGAAAAATCTTAAGGGTTGGCTACTATTGGATGACCATGGAGTCTGATTGCTTTAATTACGTAAAGAAATGTCATAAATGTCAAATCTATGTTGAAAAGTACATGTATCACCCACCTCTTTGAATGTTTTAACATCACCATGGCCATTTTAATGTGGGGAATGGATGATATCGGCTCATCGAGTCAAATGGGCACTAGTTTATCGTAATAGCTATTGATTATTTCACCAAATGGATTGAGGCCGCTTCTTATGTCAATGTGATAAGAAGTGTGGTTGTCATATTCATCAAAAGAGAATTGATTTGTCAATATGGCATACCAAATAAGATTATTACTGATAATGCGACCAATCTGAATAACAAAATGATGAAGGAATTATGCGATAGCTTCAAAGTTCAGCCCCATAATTATTCGCTATATCATCCGAAAATGAATGGGACTATAGAAGTAGCAAATAAAATCAAAAATATCATACAAAAGACGGTAGAGAAATACAAGGATTGGCATGCAATGCTTCCCTTTGCATTACATGGCTATAGAACGTTTGTTCGCACCTCAATAGGGACATCTCATTTCTATTAGTGTATGGAATAGAAGCGATACTTCCCATTGAAGTTGAAATTCCCTCTATCAGAGTCTTGATGGAAACAAAATTAGAAGAGGCAGAGTGAGTTCAATCACGATGTGACCAATTGAATCTCATAGAAGAAAGAAGAATGATAGTTTTGTGCCATGGCAAGCTATATCAAAAAGGCATAAAAAAAAAAGCATATGAGAAAAAAGCCTCTCCTCTAGAGTTTCAAAAAGGGGACTTAGTGTTAAAGAAAACATTGCCCATAAAAAATGACTCTTGTGAAAAATGGACCCTGAACTACGAGAGACCATATGTTGTGAGAAAAGCTTTCTCTGGGGAGCTCTAATATTCATAGAAATGGATGGAGATGACTTTTCACTTCTAGTAAATTCAAATACAGTCAAAAAGTGTTATGCTTAAAAAAAAATAGGCTCGCTAGGTTGAAAACCTAAAAAAGTGACTTAGAAAAAAATAAGAGCATCCTGATGGATTAAAAACTTGCAAACGTGGTCCATACAAAAGTTAGAGATTAAAAAAAAAATCAAGCGGTTTAGATTGGGCATTTATTATTATTGGAAGTTGACTAACATGAGTCCAAACTTACAAGAATGGCTTGTGTTTGCTATCCCTTCAAATAAAGATAACACACATTCATCCCTACATTGTAACCCTCTGCCTCAATTGTTTTGTTTCCAATGTCATGAATGTACTTTTTCTAAGGTTGTCATTCAATGTTGTACATTACATTTTTCTTAAGCTAATTATGTCTTTTTTTTTTCTAGCATTTAAAAAAATATTATTTTATAATAAATTTCGGAATTGGAAATATGTGTAAATATAAAAAATATTTCACTTTGAGAAATATATACACAGAAACTCGATAAATTCTTAACATATATGGGGTGTCATAAAAAAAATCAAGGATGGTAATCATTTGCTTCGCCTTAGAAAAAGAGGGCACATAGATGTACTAGAGTCATCATGTAAAAATAGTTTCCATATTCATTCATTGAATCTTGTGAGCGTATAAGATCATATAAGGATCAGAGAACTAAAACATTCATTGAATCTTGTGAGCGTATAAGATCATATAAGGATCAGAGAACTAAAACATGAACAAAAATTTATCTATATTGCAAAACACATGATCCAAGCAATTTACATATACTCACTCATGATTTATGCATCTTCATACATATTTTACATATACTCAACAACCTTGCAATGCATAATGAATTAATCATGCATATCTCATATTTATATTTTATTTATACTCAACAACTTTGGGTTACATTGTTCATTATATGTTTGTGTTGCAATTATCATAAACATATTTTGCTTTTTATTTTATTTGAAAACATATATCTCCCCTCCTTATTTTTTTATCCTTGTCGATCTTCGCATCGGTAACTAAACCGAAGACGATCAATATTTATTCGTGTTGATTTATGCATTGATAACTACTCCAAAGACAATCATCTATATTTTGTTGATCTACGCATCGGTAAGCAATCCGAAGACGATCGTTTTCATTTTTGTCGACCTAGAAACCATTTCTTCACATTATACTCGTATTTGGATTTATTCTAGCAATTTTTAAATTTCTCAAACTCATTCTACATTTTACTTGATTTATACCTTGTATTGTTTTTATTTTATGCCAAATTTGATGGACAAAATTTGGATCCTTATAATTATTTACCTTTTACAACGATAATATGAAAACATTGTTATCCATATTTTCTAGTAGAATATAATTAAATAAAGGCAGTTGTAGTATCCAAAATTTGTTTGGCTAATTAAAAGTAATTTAAAAAAAAAACACAAGTAATTATACGTCTAATAAATATTTTACAAGTATTACTATAAAAATAAAAAATCATTATTTTATAAATGTGACTCAATTTTTAGTCTATATTTACACATATTTTTCCATGACTTTACATAAAATAAATAAATAAATAAACAACAAAGAAAATATATTTTACACATTTACTGTCTACTTTTTATCTAACATGCAAAAAGCTTTCTCTTTGTCTAATCCAAAATATCAAACACTTCCTCCATCTTACTGCTTCAAACAAAGCACTTCATGCACACGAAAATACCCCTCCCCTATTTATTTATTTATTTATTTATTTTTATTTTAAAAATTCTTAATAAGGTTGTTATTTTTTCTATTTGAACAATCAACCAAAAAGATGAGCAATCTCTTTCCCTATGTGTATGAGATTGAAAGATGAATTTGTTTTTTTTTTTCTATATGAATTGTGTTTTTCTAAAGCTTAAAATTCGTTTTGTTTTCTACAATAGGTGTTTTGCTTTGAATGTTTTACTGTGTGTAATGCTTTGCTTTTTAACTTTTGCGTTGTTCTGCTTTGAAAGACATGTTTGATTGTGCCAACCTGTTTGGACTGTTTGGACCTATTTGCTTGTGATAGCCAGTTTGGACATGATCTTGTTTGCACATGATGTGCTTCCTTTGTTAGCTAGTAATTATGGTATGTTAACAACTATGCTGCTATTCTCATCACTTTATTTAATTAACAAAAATCCTGCTATATTTATTTCATAATTACATTTAATATAAATAATTATTGATGTAATTAAATAACAATAAACATCATTTATTTTATTTATGTGTGGTATTAATTGGTTTTTCTTTTTAACTTTGGGTTGTGCTATTTAATATTAAAATGAATTTTGTTTCCGTCTCTTAATTAAAAAGTGTTTTGAAATAGCTCACATTTGTATATAGTATTTTGTTTTCCTATTATTAAAATATTTTTTTATTTATTTAATAGTTCACATTACAAGTTCATATATATTTTTTACCCTTATTTTTTGTGTGCGATTATTATTGATTTTATTTCGTAGAATTATTTATACTTGTTTAATATTTATATTAATTTTTAATTCTTAAAAAAACAACAAAGATAAAATTATAATCCAATATTGAAGGGTTAATTAGATGTGATATCTTTTTAATCTTATAGAATGCAAGTTGTGACAACTTGATAGTTCTAATACTCGTTTTTAAATTAACCCAAAATCAACTTTTAAAATTTGATTAATTTAGATGTGACATATTTTTAATCTCTGAATTTCTGAGACACAAGTTGTACAACTTGATAGTCTTAAAACCCGTACTTTAAAATAATTATTCAAATCAAAGAGACTCTTTTTTTGGTCAACATAACTTTTTATCAATAACAAAACACACTTTCTTTAAAAAATAATCAATACACCTGTATTTTCTACCTAAGAACTACGTAAATTTGATTTCTCCATTGCACCAAGGGATACATAGGAGCAAGATCGCACTCTTGTCAAACATAATAATAAAATTTTCTTTTTTTCTTTATGTTTTAAATATACTTTTATGTTCATTTTCTTTCCATAAAAAAAATTATATTTGCTATTAAAAAATGAGTAATAAATGTATATAAGTCAACATTATTATTATTTTTTTGCACAATTATTTATAAGTAACGATATTTTAATGGATGTCGTACAGTGCTAATACTTTCCCTATGCATAATCGACTCCCGGACTTAAAATTTGGTTTCGAAGACTTTTTTCTTTTAAGGGGTTTCCCAATGTTTTTCCTATTTTCAAATAAATTTTGGTGAAGACTTCATTAAAATCGAGAAACACTCGAAATTTTAGGTCGCGACACAAGTCTTCTTCCACTTTTAAGTTTGATATATGAGAAGTAGAAGATAGGAATGTTAACAAGAATATAATGTACAACTCCCCCTCCAATACTAACATATTTGGTGGACTTGGACCAAGCCTTCATAAGAACATTCAACATTAGTTGCCAAGTAGACATATTAAATTAAATTAAATTAAATTAGCATCAATTGATAGACTAAAATACTTAATTAAATGACTTATTACCACCATACAATTTAGAAAATCCACTACCAATGAGAGAAAAGACTTATCTACATTCACACTTCTGAACACAACTCTTAAGGAAGTTAATTAAACGTTAGTCCTAAAGCAAGTTCAGCCACCTTCTTAATCCAAAAGTTGTCCACTTTAAACCCCTAAATTTACGAATGGACACAGCTTTTTGTTGGAGAGCTCGAGATTACGGGAGAAACAACAAACTAAATAATGTAGGACCACAAGAGACTTTGACATCAAATTTTCATCAAGAATCTTAAGACATTTGGTATATGGTCACTTATTTTATATATCTAATATTTAATTCATATGCAGTCAATGTGAAACTAACTAAAACTTGAATTCAATAATCTCCTTCTCAAGTTTGAGTCTCTGAAATCCTATATTTGCTTTGATGTTATAACCAATAGAGCACACCCCCTACTACACTATCAAGAAGACTTTTGACACAAAGTTCAAATATGCTAGGATCCACTCCGCTCCTCCACCAAACTTAACCATAATTTTATAACACTTATTGAGAAGTTTGGGGGATGGAAACAACAACAAACAAAATGGTGCACAAACACAAGATATTTTGGTACCACATTTTTATCAAAAATCTTAAAATATTAAGTGTATGGGTCGATCATCTCTCTTATATATTCAACATTTAACTCATTCATAGTCAATGTGAAACTAACCGCTCACACTTGACCCATCAAAATATACTAGGATCCACTCCCGGTTTTCACCATGTTGAACCAGAGCTCTAATACCACTTGTTGTGGACTTATGAGGTATGAGAGCAACAACATGTCAATTTTCTAGAACCACAAGAGACTTTGACACCACATCTCCATCAAATACCTTTAGAGAGTGTTTGCGAGTTGGTTTTTGGAAGGTTTTGAATATGAGAGTTTTGAAGGGTTAAGTCTATCTTTTGATATATATTTGATATTTTAAAAAATAAAAAAATAATAAAAAAAAAGGACAACATAATATTATATACTCATTTATCATGTTGTTCTTTGAATTTTCTTTAAAAATCAAATATATATTCAAATATAGATTTAACCCTCTAAATTTGTTTCCTCCAAAATCCAACTAGTTAACCGATCCTTAAACATTTAGTATATGATTCACATCTTTATACATTTAATATTTAACAAATTTATAATTAATAAAAATAAATAACTAACACTTTAATCCAACAGTTCCAAGGCTAGGTTGCCCTCCAACCTTGTAACAGAAAGAGAAAAGGAGGAAAAACATCCATGTACTTTAAATGTTGAATATGTGTATAGAGAGACACTCCATTAGAAACATATATATGGACAAATTCAAACCCTCTAATTACCAGTAACCGTGAATCTAATAATGACTTGACAATAGTGGTCTCTATCATTTTTCATTTATTTATCTAACAACTATATACAAACAAAACTTCTCATTTTACTTGGTCAAATATTTCTACAAAATTTATTTAATTTTTATTATTTCAAAACTTGTACAACATAAGCATACATGCGCTTATTCCAAAATTGTTTCATGTTATTTTTGTGTGGTATGAGAAGGGAGCTATTAATGTATATTAAAGTAAAATGTGTTCCAACACGTTGGTGACGCA
Source organism: Cicer bijugum (assembly GCA_037974875.1). Lineage (NCBI taxonomy): Eukaryota > Viridiplantae > Streptophyta > Magnoliopsida > Fabales > Fabaceae > Cicer > Cicer bijugum. The sequence goes on along the minus strand of JBBPBT010001345.1, from coordinate 366,279 downwards.
TATTCAACAAGGTGATATGATCCCTCCATGCTCAAGAAGTTAGTTCAAGCCTCTTTTTTACCTTCCATAATTAAGAACTCTGTCTCTCATGTGGACCAAATTGTACAAAAATTGGTTCCAACTTGGGCTAATAGAACCATCAACACCTTGCAAGATATGAAGAAGGTTTTTTACATTATTATTAGTTACACTTTCATTATTTACATTCGTTAGTTAAAATCTCGTACTAGTACTCTTTCACAAATCTAGTGGAAAAAAAATTATAATGTTTATTTCTATTCTTAATTTTGTGTATGAAGAATTAATATAAATAAATTTTGTTGTTTTGGTTTGTTATATAGTATGCTCTTGAAGTGGCTGCAAATTCAGCCTTTGGTGAAATAAAGGAGTTGGAAATGGAAGAAATAAGAGAATTGTATGGTTGTTTGGAGAAGGGCTACAATTCTTATCCTTTACATCTTCCTAGAACTGCGTATTGGAAAGCAATGAATGTAAATTAAATTAAATTATTTTCTTTTGACAAGCGCTGTAAAAAAAGCACCGTAAAAGACTTGCGCTTTCACATAATTAAAGGACCTATTAGAGTGTGTAACACCCCAAATTTTAACAGCGCGAGTGTATTTTTTAAAAAAAAACAAAGAAATAAAACAAATCAAATACTTTTGGATGAATATTTTAGTCGTAACATAACGACAAAAGCCATCAATATTTACAAGCAGTGGAAATAGTTTTTGAATTACAAACTCAAAGTATTTACACGACAAAATACATCGGGGCTATGAGACCTATCAGACATAGCTCATAACCCTAGAGTATTATCGACAGACACCTGTACAAAAGCATTGTCCCAAGAATTTTAACTTCCCTACGTCGCATCAAAAAAATGATAAAAGGATCCATCAAAATAAAAGTCAAGCTGACAATATGAGGTATATGTACAGTCTTTAAAATTGAAATAAATACATCCACAAAAGAAGGACAACTAAACCCTATACAACCCTCTAATCTGATCCTGCTACAAAAACTACACAACCCGGATGATCTCTCCACGCGCCCCGCAAGATCCTCCTGACACAGCTTCGGTTAGGTGTGACTAACTACTTTCCCTTCTCCAGGGTACTAACCGGTAGGATGATCCTGATTCTCATCTGAGGGCAAAGCCCAGATTTCCACAATAATTGTAAAGGTCACCAACCGAAATTAACAAATATCACATAGCAAAATTCTTATATTTCAAATGCTCAAATGAACCTTTCGTCTTAGCATACTCCTCGAAAGGGTTTTCATATGTCCAAAAATGCATAAACAATATTGAAAAATGAAGTTTTGACAAACTGCATTATCATAGTCGAATACAACTAAGAAAATGCAGATTTTCAATTCTAAAAATGGCTCTAAATCAATTAACACTTCAAACCTTAATGTTAACAATTATGAACACATAATTAACACCAAATTAATCTCCACAAATTCACACCTCAATCATACATCAAACATTCATTAAATCAATTATGAACACATAATTACATCAAAACTTATTCAACTCAACTTCACACCTCAAAGCAATTACAACAAATCACTACAACAACCAAATATGTATATACAATCATCATAGTATAACAAACATGACTCGCATGCCAAACACTCTAAAGCAATGTGTATATGCCAAAATGCATGATTCTAGAATTCTAAACCAAAACCCTCCTCGAGGGGCGTAAATCATAATTGTACAGCCTCTCACAGACCAGTACTAATTAACGAGGTGCCACTTATCACGGGTCAGCACAATTTACTAAAATGCGTAAATCGTAAACGTACCGCCTATCACAGACCAGTACGGTTTACCGAGGTGCCACCTATCACGGGTCAGCACGATTTACTAAAAAGCGTAAATTGTAAACGTACTGCCTATCACAGACCAGTACTGTTTATCGAGGTGCCACCTATCACGAGTCAGCACGATTTACTAAAAATGTGTAGTCTATAACAGACCTACACGACGCGAAAATCCCCACAAGGATAAGATGAACCAACATATCACATGACATCATCTCGTGACCCATCACGGTCACCACTATCACCATGGTCCCATCGCGGTTACCATGTACTATGAAATGCATGAGCACACTCTGACTCTTTTCACCACAATTATTAAGTAAATCCAGCTATTAAAAGATTCCGCATTTTTAATACTCATTTAACACTAATGATTTTTCAAACACAACACAGAGCATACTCTAAACATAAATCACATAAATCACATCTCCAAATTTCATCCACACCTAAATTGAATTAAATTCATTTTCCACCAAGTCACACATAAATTTCTTCTAAAAAAATTCGTAATATTAATTATGAACACATCAATTTCACCTAACATAAATCACCAAAATTTCTAAACATTAATCACCATATTCAATCTCCAAAATTTTCAACCATAAATCACCACAACAACATTAATATATCAGAGTTCTCCCCACCGCTAACTCGGTGCCAACGGTCTCGATTCCTTTTCGAGACTCAAGGAGCTAACTACATAAACATGAATATTTATAGCAATTTGTTCACGATAAAACTAATCCAAATACAACAAAATTCTCAAAATTAAATCTTTCTCACACACCAAAGTTTTAAAACCAAATAATCTATATTTTTTAATTAAAACTAAATAAAACAAATATTGTCAAAATTTCCCATACACACACTCGAACAGTAAAGCACTGAAATTTTTGAGTTAATAAAATACTCTAAACTTTTTTTCTTTTTAAACTCAATCAAAGAATAATTAAAAGAGTAACATTTTAAACTCTAACCATTTTTAATTTCAATCTATCTTTTTGCTCAAACTCTTTAACGTAGTTAAAATTTGAACTTTTTCACAACTTTAACAATGCTAAATTTTTTGTAAAATTTTAACTTCAGTTCAAACTCATTTATTTGAAAATAACTCATTACGTAACTCAAACTCATCAAATTTAATTATCGCCAATTCACACCAACAACAATCAATTCAATTCCACAACACACATATAACACCTTAATTAAATTTCAACAATTCAAACATAACTCGCCCAATTTCAAAACTCCACATTTTTACACATAACCCACCAAATTTCATCAATTTATTTTCCACAAAATTCCCAAATAAATCACATCTAGAGAATTCATAATAATAATTATGAACATATAAATCACATCAAATATGGATCATCACAAACCACATCGCAAATTTAAATTCCACTAAATCACACATAATCACCTTAAATTCATTTTTTACAAATTTACACATCAAATACATCAAATTTCTTTTCCACAAAATCACAAATAATGTCTTAGATGCAAACTAAAAGTTTGGAAGGAACCCTTACCTCCGTTTTAGCTTTAACAACCGATTACGGCACTGCGATTAATTCCGGTAAAATTTAAGTTTGTGACGTCGCGTCGAAAAGTAGCTCACTAGCACCGCAGCGTGGCAATGAGCAACTTTCCCTTCTGTCACTTCTCGAATGGAAATTTAGATCTAGTATATAAATTGAGGTTTATGTTTGTTTTCTTTTCCAAACCACCACTTTGGTTTTCTTTTGTTTTCTTCAAACAGAGAGAGAGAGAAGAAGAAAGGTGGAGGGAGAACGTGAAATAGAAACAGGAGGAAGAAAAGGGAAACGTGAGGTGATGCTTCCTTTCTTTGCCTTATATATATATAATATATATTAAAATAATAATAATAATAATAATATATTATGATAATAATAAAAATAAATATCTAAACAAATATCTAGATATTTTTATAAAAATTATCATTACGTTTGTCACCTCACATCACAAACTACTTTTTCAGAAAAATATCTACTCTCGCCGTAATTCAATGGGCAGATGAATTTTTCTGAAAAATGCTACATCTCAAAAAAAATTTCTTCGACAAAAGATTCACCGTAATTAAATAAAATTATTCATCGACGAATAATTTTAATCGGGTCTCAAAAGATATTTTTGGCATTTAACTCACAAAATGCCATAAAATTGACTAAAAAGCCTCAGAAATTCAGCACAAAATTCTCCAAAATACATAAATTAGAAATTAAAATTAAGGGTCTTACAGAGCGCTTTTTGGAAAAGCGCTGTAAAAGACTTTTAAAAAACAATAAGAAGGTCTTTTACAGCGCTTTTTTGACAAGCGCTGTAAAAAAAGTGCTGTAAAAGAATTGTGTTTTCACATAATTAAAGGACCTATTAGAGCGCTTTTTGGAAACTTGCTGTAAAAGGCTTTTAAAAAAATTAAGAAGGTCTTTTACAGCGCTTTTTTGACAAGCGCGGTAACAAAAGTGTTGTAAAAGACTTGTGCTTTCACGTAATTAAATGACCTATTAGAGCGCTTTTTGGAAAAGCGCTGTAAAAAGGCTTTTAAAAAAAATAAGAAGGTCTTTTACAGCGCTTTTTGACAAGCGCTGTTAAAAAAGCACTATAAAAGACTTGCGCTTTCACATAATTAAATGACCTATTAGAGCGCTTTTTGGAAAAGCGCTGTAAAAGGCTTTTAAAAAAAATAAGAAGGTTTTTTACAACGCTTTTTTCGCAAGCGCTGTAAAAAAAAAGTTGTAAAAAAGTTGTGCTTTTACATAATTAAAGGACCGAGCACTTTTTGGAAAAGCACTGTAAAAGGCTTTTAAAAAAATAAGAAGGTCTTTTACAGCGCTTTATTGACAAGCGCTGTAAAAAAAAGCGTTGTAAAAGACTTGCGCTTTCACATAATTAAAGGGCCTATTAGAGCGCTTTTTGGAAAAGCGCTGTAAAAAGGCTTTTAAAAAAGCGCTGTAAAAAGCACTGTAATAGAATTTTATATATAATAGTAAATCGCTTCAGTTTCCTCTTTATTACGTTTCAGTGTCCTTCTCCTCTTCATTATCCTTCTCATTGCGAACCCTACTGTCCCTACGAACAATATTGTTAGCCATCTCCATTGCAAATCATCTCCATATTTGTTACTATCCCTACGAACATTATTATGTACTCTTCTCATTGCGAATCCTACTCTGTCCTACAAACCGTTCATATTTCTGCGCATTCTCGTCGTTCCTTCTTAAACGAAACCGTAACTCTATGAACCCTACATATTTCTTCGCACTCTTCAGGTATTGTATTCATTTATTTCTTACATATATATATATATATATAATGTGTTTGTTAATGCTAATAATCACATTTATTTGATAGTGGTTTACAAGTTTTTCGAGCTCAAATGGGTGCTACAGTGTCGAAGCAAAAATCAAATAAATCACATGGATTCCAATAAAGGTTTGAAATATATGCCTTTAAAATTTCATTAACAATCAATGCACAAATATTTATTGACTTATATGCTTTACTTTATAGTGCTCTCATCAAACTAACAACATGGACTGCGGATACTGTATATTGCGATTTATGAAGGAGATTGTTGATATAATCCCAGAAAGATATCTAATTAAAATAAAGGAATGCACCTATTACAGCGCTTTTTTTAAAAAGCGTTGTAAAACTAATACAACAAGCAGCGCGTTTTTAGAAGAGATTTATTACGCTTTTTTTTTTATTTTAAAGAGCGCTGTTGTATCTTTTTACAGCGCTAGATACTACAACGCTTAATTTTTTGAAAAAGCGTTGTAAATGGCTTAAAAAAAGTGTTGTAAAATACCATTTTTCGCGTAGTGATTTGTTTTAGTCGTTCTTGAAATGAAACATACTTCAATTTTTAAATTTTTGAATGATTTTTTGCATGTATGTTTAGAACATTATTAAAAATTCATCCGCATAAATATAGATTTTTTTAACTTTGGATAAATTAAATATAAATTTTTTAAAAGTCACATATATAAAAATCTTTAAAATAAATCAACTTTTGAGTTTATTTTTTGTGTTAGATCATTTATAGTATTCTAAACATGTATGCAAAAGAATCATTCAAAAATACATGTTGATATTATAAAAATTAAAATATGTGAGTATTTTTTTAACAAGACTAAAAATTAAATTTCAAATTTTATAACGAAAAAATTATTTAACTCGAAAAATAACTACTTTTAAAAATAAGTTATACAACTAGACTCTAATTCTCTTTTTCGAAAAACAAACTTGTAAAGATTACTATTAATATTCTTAATTCTCATAATCCTGTGTAGTATATTTTAAAAGATTTATTTTGGTAGCTAGCAATGCTTAAATTAATATTTACATATTGGTTTTATGAAAATTTATGAAGGCAAGGAAGGTATTAAATGAGATTATAAGGAAGATAATTGAAAGAAGGAAGGAGACCATGAATTATGGTGAAGGGTTGTTGGGAACTATGTTGAGAGGCAGAGGTGATGATGATGAGAAGAAGATGAAGATCAAGTTGATGATAATCTCATTGGTGTTATCTTTGCTGCACATGACACAACAGCTAGTGTTCTAACATGGGTTCTAAAGTACTTGCATGACAATTTCAATCTCTTGGAAACTGTCACTGTAACTAATAAATACTATCTCTCTCTTTCTTTTTTAATTTCATAATAATTTTTAATGTATAGAGTGTTATCTAATTTCACTCTCTATTTTCAAAAATAAATTTAATTTTTGAATAATTAATTAACTTGTCAAATTTTTTAAAATTTGTTGTATTTAGTCGAAAATTGGCTTAACGAAATGTTTAAATACTATTTCTTTAATTAACTTTTGAATACTTTTTGTTGTATTAATTAACTTTTGAATAATAATTTTTTAAATATTATTTTTGCTTGAATTTTATTTTAGATGAAATGTTTTTTGAATTGGTTATGACTATCTATTATATATATTTAAAATAGATCCTCAATGTCACCTCATCCCCGAATGCCATCTCACCCTCGAATGCCACCAATACAAATATTTCTCACATCAGCTAGTCAAAAAGCTGATGTGACCTCTCCTCCTTTCTCTCCTCTCAATTATGCTCTCAATATCTAATATCTTTTAATTCTACTCTATTTTTCGTCTTTCTTCCACAATTTCTTTCATACTTACAAAATCTATTTGATAATATTATTTTATAATAAATTTATAAATTATAAAATTATTTTACAATTTAATTATAATTTATAATCTATATTACTATAAAATTATTTTATAAGTTATTTTATAATAAATTTATAAATTATTTTATAATATTATTAGTCATTTACCAATGGTAATAATTTATATTATTATTCATTAAATTTAATAAAAAAAAACCGATTAAGCACTCCTAAATATCGACATAAATGTTCTTTATCTAATATTATTATTTTATAATAAATTTATAAATTATAAAATTATTTTATAATTATTTATAATTTATAAATTATTTTACAATTTGATAATAATTTATAATTTATATTATTATGTATCTAATATATATATATATATATATATATATATATATATATATATATATATTTAAAACAGACTCCCGAATACCACCTCACCTTTTCGAATGTCACCTATACAAATATTTTTCACATCAGTCAAAAAGCTGATGTGGACCACTCCTCCTTTGTCCCCTCTCAATCATGCTCTCCATACCTAATATCCTTTAATCCTACTCTATTTTTTCTCTTTCTTCCACAATTTCTTTCACACCTCCAAAATCTATTTGATAATAAATATATACAATAGATATTATTTTATAATAAATTTATAAATTATATAATTATTTTACAATTTAATAATAATTTATAATTTATATTATTATCAAATTATTTACAATTTAATAATAATTTATAATTTATATTATTATCAAATTAAATTTATATTATTATCAAATTATTTTATAAGTTATTTTATAATAAATTTATAAATTATTTTATAATATTATTTTATAATATTATTAGTCATTTACCAATGGTAATAATTTATATTATTAATCATTAAATTTAATAAAAAAAAAACCCGACTAATCACTCCTAAATATCGACATAATTGCTCTTTATCTAATAATGTTATTTTAAAATAAATTTATAAATTATAAAATTATTTTACAATTATTTATAATATATTTATAATTTATAAATCATTTTATAATTTGATAATAATTTATAAATTACATTATTATCAAATTATTTTATAATATAATATTATTAGTCATTTACCAATGGTAATAATTTATATTATTAATCATTAAATTCAATAAAATAAAAAATTCGACTAATCACTCCTAAATATCGACATAAATGTTCTTTATCTAATAATATTATTTTATAATAAATTTATAAATTATAAAATTATTTTAAAATTATTTATAATATATTTATAATTTATAAATTATTTTACAATGTGAGAATAATTTATAAATTATATTATTAACAAATCAATTATCTATTATACATATTTAAAACAGACCCTCGAATGTCATCTCACATCCGAATGCCACCTCACCTTTTCGAATGCCACCTATACAAATATTTCACACATCAGCCAAAAAGTTAATGTGGACCTCTCGTCCGTTCTCATCTCTCAATCATGCTCTCAATACCTAATATCCTTTAATCCTACTCTATTTGTTCTCTTTCTTCAACAATTTTTTTCATACCTCCAAAATATATTTGATAATAAATGTATACAATAGATATTATTTTATACTAAATTTATAAATTATATAATTATTTTACATTTATTTATAATTTATAAATTATTTTACAATTTAATAATAATTTATAATTTATATTATTATCAAATTATTTTATAAGTTATTTTATAATAAATTTATAAATTATTTTATAATATTATTAGTCATTTACCAATGGTAATAATTTATATTATTAATCATTAAATTTAATAAAAAAAAACCCGACTAATCACTCTTAAATATCGACATAAATGTTCTTTATCTAATAATATTATTTTATAATAAATTTATAAATTATAAATTTTTTTTACAATTTAATAATAATTTATAATCTAT
>JBBPBT010001345.1:341817-356683 GCA_037974875.1 Cicer bijugum | reverse complement strand
AAAAATAAATTGACAATTAAAGTACAATGAATCAAACAATTATCCTATATAATAAGTTATCATACGAATTTTATAAAATATTTGAAAAATTAAATTAGATGACTGTGATAAACATGATTTTCCCTCATTTTAATTTTTCTAATCATATTCAATTATTACAAATCAATAAAGTAATATTATAAGATAACTATATTTATAATACATAAAATATTACTTATAAAATTATAAAATTATTTTACAATTATTTATAATAAATTTATAATTTATAAATTATTTTACAATTTCATAAGAATTTATAATTTATATTTGTTAGACATAAGTCCATTTTTTATATTATTGACAAATATACATCATGTGATAAATCTAACATTTTAAACTGAGCAAAATTTTAGGAACAACAACTCAACCCTACATACTTGAGACAATTGCTTGCAACTCAAGAAATCAACAAAAGTTGGAAAATTCACTAAGCAAATCGATTAGGCAAATCGATTTTGTAATAGGGTTGTATGAAAAAATGTAGTATGTGATTAAGCAATCGATTAGGCAAATCGACTGGCACATTTACTGAAAATCAATTGTGCAAGTTAGAAGCAAGCCGTTTTGCATGCTAATCGATTGGCAAATCGATTGTTCCAATCACAGAGACTAAGCCAATTGTTTAAATCGATTGACAAAATCGATTGTGCTAGTTACAGTGGTTGTGAAAGATAGAATAGGGAGAGTATTTTAAGATTGATAGGCAGGGAGGCTAGAACATCTATAAAACTAATCTACAAGATTCTATTGAAAGGCTAAGATCGGTTTGATCTTAGGACTGGACGTAGAATGTCTAACAGACGGCAGAACCAGTATAAAAATTGCCGTGTACAATCTCCTACCCTTATCTCTTTTATTTCTGAATTGCTTATCTCTGATTAATTGTGAATGCATGAAATAGTTAAATTCTGTATTAATTGACATTCCGTAAATAGTTAATTTGGCATGCTTGTATCTTGATCAATCTGTTGAACAATTCTTGTATATGTTGCACTCTCTATTAGACAATACTTGTTATTGTTAATCTTCTATTAGGATTGATATTTGGGACTGTGGTTAATCATTTGTTTAATAAAATTTGAATTTTGTAAACTGCTTAGCATATTGTTAGAATATGACTTATTCTTCATATATTCTGCTAAACTGAGGTTAATAGCTCCCATCAATATTATTATCAAATTATTTTATAATAAATTTATAAATTATTTTATAATATTATTAGTCATTTATCAATATTTATATTATTAGTCGTTAAATTTGATGAAAAAAAAAACAACTTAATCACTCATAAATATCAACATAAATATTCTTTTTCTAATCCTCATTACAATTATATTATTCCACTTATGATGAGTAATAATTTTATACGTTTAAAATTCAATTACTCATTAATGTCAATCTATTTATAGTTACTTTCAATTTATGTCAATCAATTTTTTTAGTAACGTTTTATAAAATAAAAATATATATTCTATTTAATAGAAAATGCACAGATTTATTAAAAATAATCATAAAATATGAATATATGAAAAATTATTAAAAAAGTTACTTCCAATTATTAAAAACTATTATCTATTATATATGTTTTTTTTACAAACTCTTGATAAAATATATTCAATAACTTTTTTTTTACAACAACTTCTCATGCTCACAATTAAAATATCATACTAATAAAACAAATAAATTTAGACTACGCTACAATACAATTCAATATTAATATTTTTAAAAAAAATATTAAATAGTCAATTATATTTTTAAATTTTTACATCTTATTTTTGGGTTTGTATTTTACATTTTATTTCATCAAATAAATGCAAGTACCATTATATGTTGAAAAATAAATTAACAATCACAGTACAATGAGTCAAATAATTATCCAATATAATAAATTATCATACGAATTTGATAAAATATTTTAAAAATTAAATTAGATAATTGTGATAAACATAATTTTTTCTCATTTTAATTTTTCTAATCATATTCAATTATTACAAATCAATAAAATAATATTATAAAATAATTATATTTATAATACATAAACTATTACTTACAAAACTTATAAAATTAATTAATATCCGCAGCGCACGGGCTATAACCTAGTTATTTTTTTATTTTTGACAAAAAGAACAACGCGTACAAAACAACGTGGACTTTCATGGGAGGATACCAGACATATACCCTTCAATAGCAGAGTAAAATATTCGATGCTGTATATTGTTTACAAAATTTTATTTATTTATTTTTTTAGAAAGAAAATGAAGTAAACATATTTGAGAGTGTAGGGTAATATTACTTTGATGTCTTATAAAATAAAAAATTAGTCTTCAAATCATCAAAATGTTAATTACTTTAGTCTTTGAATTTATAATGACAATAAACTAAAAGATTATATTGATTGTAAATTATATGTTTTTTATTTTATGATATATAAATTATATTTTTCATGATTGTTTTTATAATTTAAAAAATAATTTTAATTTTTAATCGAGTAACTGTAAATATTCTATAATTTCAAAGACTAACATGATGATTTAATTGAACAATATGACATTAATAAGTTAGAAGGTTATTCCATTCCAAAAGGTTGGAAAGTCCTTCCACTCTTTAGAACCATTCGTCATTCACCTCATTTCTTTCCTCAACCACACAAGCTCGATCCTGCTTCAAGATTCGAGGTAAGAATAATAATTTTTGTTTTTTTGATACAATAATTTTTTGTTTTACAAGGGGCAAGAATATATATATAGCTATAATATTTGTAGAAATTGACATTAGGGATGACTTATGTGATGGTGCATAGACGCAGGTTCCACCTCGACCAAACACATATGTGCCATTTGGAAATGGAGTGCATTCTTGTTCTCCTTCATCATCTCACCCTTTCATACATGTAATTGTTTTTTCACCGTATTTCAAAAAGTTTAATTATTTAAAAAATATATATTTTGTTTAGAATTAGACACTAAAATGAGCATTAATTTTGTTTTAAACATCTCCAATGTTTTTCGATAGTTCAACTTTTTAATTAGATGAAACATAAGAGGTTAAGATTAATGAACGTTGTCATGGCCAAAATCAAATGATGCAAACAAAATTTTAAAAATATTTATATCATTTATATTAAGATAGGGGTTGTGCAACAAAACAACATTCACCTCCATCATCATTTCATGGAATTTTTGTCTTCTTACATGGAACATCAGGTGGATAATAGTATGACGCAAATGTAGAGGTCACATCCACTAAGTATGCTTCACCAATAGAACCCTCAATAACAATTGTGTTGGTGGCCTTGTCTTTTAAGGTATGAAAAAACCTAATAAAAGTATTTGAAAAAATTAATACAATAAATTAATACAATATGGTAATAATTAAAAATGTTGATAGATGACTCAACCTTTCAAAAGGATACGTCCATCAGTATTGCACATGACTACCAACCCTATATATCTTCAAACAGAAAATGAACTTGAAGATGCTCCATAGAGTCAAAGAAATTAGGGGGAAACATTTGTTCAAGCTTACACAAAATGATTGGAATATTTTGCTCCATTACACGTATATTATCCTCTTTTAGTAAAGGTGAAGTAAGCTCTTAAAAGAATTGACTAAACTTTGTAAGTGTGTTCCAAATAAGTTTTGGTAGAGCTTTGAATTCAATTGGGAGCAAGCGTTGCAAGAACACATGGCAATCATGACTTTTCATTCCAAATAACTTTACTTCTCGCATATCAACTCATCTAGACAAGGTAGAGGCATACCCATCTAGTAACTTTAGTTTTTTTATCCACTTGCACACAAATAATCTTTGTTGTTTTGTTTATATGTAATTTGCTTTCGGCTTTTTTAGCTTTCCCCCTCCACCATCTTGTAGCTCTAAATCTTTCCTTCTACAAATATCTATCAAGTCCAGTCTAGCATTAAAAGTGTCCTTCGCCTTGCCCTTGGTGTCCATTATTGTATACAATATATTGAGAAACACATTTCTCTCAATATGCATGACATCTAGATTATGTGGGAGAAGATTTGTTTTCCAATACTTTAACTCCCAAAAGATTGTTTTTTTGGTCCAATTGTGAAAATCTCCATACCCCGACAAATTATCATATGGAGGTCCAACTATGTTTGGTAAATGCTTAACCCTTTCCCATATTTCTTCATTTGTTAATCTTTGTGGGGGTAACACTCTCTCATCTTTCCACTTCTTAATAGAGTTCTTATTCCTTCTATAGCAATTATCAAAAGGCAAGAATTGTCGATGAAAATAAAAAAATGTATTCTTTCAACTATGTTGAAGGGTGAATGCTTTTGTATTCTCCATACATATAGGACAAGCAAGTTTTCCCAATGTCATCCACTCAGACAACATCTCATACGCAAGGAAATCATTAATTGTCCACATTAAACAAATTTTCATGACAAAATTTTGCTGTAGTGAGACATCATAAGTCATCACACCAGAATTTTAGAAAAGTTTAAGGACATCTATAAGTCATTGCATGTACACATCAATCTTCCCTTATGGATTAGAAGGGCCATGAATTATAATGGTTAATAATAAGAACTCTCTTCTCATGCACATCCAAGGTGGAAGATTGTAAGGAGTAAGAAGTATTGGCCAACATGAATATGTCCTACTTGTTTTATCGAATGGTGCAAATCCATCAGCACACAACCCAAGTCTCATATTTCGAGGGTATGTTGAAAATTTGGGATATCTTTCATCAAAATGCTTCCATGCCTCTCCATCAGGCGGATGCGATCAATAGCCTGAATCTCTTATACTCTCACGATGCCACCTCATTTGGCTTGCAGTTTTCATTGACGAATAAAGTCTTTGAAGCTTTGGATAAGAGAGAAATACCACATCTTTTTTAAAAGGAAATTTTCTAACCTTACCATTTCCAATGATGTTTTTTTAATAATCTTCACCACAAATTTTACAACTACAAAGATTTTTATCATCAACAAAGTAATATATCATACATCCATTTGGACAACAATGAATCCTTATGCAACCCAATCAAAGCTTTTCCACTGATTTCTTTGCACGATAGAAGTTGTCAGGCATTTGATTGTCATTTGGCAACGCCTAACATCCATCCAGTGATTAAAAAATGTCTCAAAGATATTGAAGTCTGACTTGATACTTAAAGCTTCTATTACATCAACAAGTTTAGAATAATGTTCTCAACCATTATACAAGGGAGCCTGCGCAGCTTTCAACATCCATTACCATTTGCTCAAAGTCATTGAAGTCTTCCCAAACCCCACTACATCCGTAATAGTTGTTTAAAAAAACCGGTGGAATTGGATGCCTTTTTTCACCATAGTTAGTCCAATAATAGCAACCCTCCATAATCCTTTCATACAAAGGTGTCACATGACATCGCCAAATAACTGGTGTTTCTTACACTTACATATTTTACACGGGCATCTCAATTTTCCTTCTTTTTTGAATTTTCTTGTGCATAAGCAAATTGCGAGAACTCAAAAACATTAGCAATATACTTATCTTTAATCTTCTCTTATTAGTACCCATACTATTAACCATTAACTTGTGATATTTGAGAATTTTCATTTCTCTAATTGAAAAATAAGTAGAATGTCAATTACCATAGTTAATAAATTTATACGATAATTCCTTGTAAAGATTTAATAATTTTAAAGGGTTAATTTCCTAAAGTTGGTTTAGTTGGTACGATAATAAACTATATTACAAGTTCATACTATATGGCCAACAAATAATACAAAATGTATTAACCTAAGTCTATGTTTGTCTTCACTATAAAAAAAGAAAGTAAATCATAAATTATGATAAGTTTGTAAAAAAAACTATTTAACTAATTAAATAAGTAGAGACATAAAGCCAACACTATCAAGAAAAGTAGTTCTTTCATCTAATAGTATTCTTAATTATATTTTATTTTTCATCTTTTTTATTGAAAGTCTATTATTTTTCATTAAGATTTTTAATTGTAACTTTATGATATTAGTTGAATTTATTGTATATACCAATATATATTGATTACATTATTAATATGTCATTAAAAGCATATAGAAAATGTTTTATGTTTTTTTATGTTTATTTATAAAAATGTAACATTATTTTTATAAATAAAATATATAAAATTAATTGAGAGTATACTAAGGGTATCAATCAGGAAAAATAATTGTTGTCTTCCTTCCTTAACAATAAAATTGTTATAAGGCTACAATAAATCATAATTGAGAGTGACATTGTAGTTAAATTTAACAAATGCATATTTCTTATTCGTGTTTTTGTTGCATATAGGTAAAAACATAAACCCATAACAAACTTCAAATTTCAAATTATTAAAACAAATAAAATTTAACAAAACTAGAGTACAATTAAAAATAGGAATACAAAAAATGAAATTTTAATATATAACAATCTAATAGATGAACTGCATCCTAAATCTTGTAAAAAAATAATAAACTACTAAGGTGTGGAATGAAAAAGCTATTAAAGTAAACAAAACTATCTAAGAAATTATTGAAGGTTAAAATTTTCACAAAAAAATCAAATAATAAGAGAGAAAAACATACTTTAGGAACTCAACACAAAGGGTGAAAGAGGAAGATGGTAAAATAGAGCTTGAATCTAAAATATATTAAAGCTTTAGAGGGATAAATAAGGAAAAAGTGATGCAAGGAAATGAATGTAGTATGAGAGAAACGTACCTTAAGTTTACAAATCGTTGAACTTGTGTTTTAAGGAAAATTAGTGAATTGTGAACATTTAGTCTTTAAAAATGTAGTAAATCAAACTTGTAGTTATTTGAAAAAAAAAAAAAAGAGCTATGGCAAATTTGAGAAAATTTATGGTTGTTTGTG
Organism: Cicer bijugum; assembly: GCA_037974875.1. Classification (NCBI taxonomy): domain Eukaryota; kingdom Viridiplantae; phylum Streptophyta; class Magnoliopsida; order Fabales; family Fabaceae; genus Cicer; species Cicer bijugum. The sequence goes on along the minus strand of JBBPBT010001345.1, from coordinate 349,786 downwards.
AAAAAAAATTAGAACAAAAATTTAAGACATTTCGAATGATTGTTAGTGAATTTTCTGAAAAATGGAAAGATGTTGATTTCTAAAAATATGTTTTATATGTTGAAAGTGGGTATTATGAATAATAATACTATTAGTCTTAATCGTCGTAAACTCTTTTAGTGAAATATACTCTAAGGTAGGGATAGGAATAGGCTAGGCCGTCCGTAGGGGCCTATGACATGGCCTACATATGGTCTGACCTATTTAATAAAAAGGCTAGGCTCAGACTATTTTTAAAGCATATTTATATAAATAGGTCAGACTCAGGCTTATAAAAAAATCTATTAGGCCTGACAGGCCGGCCTATATATATTTATTATTTATTAATATTATTTTTTATTATTATATTAATAATATTATTTTCTATTTTAAATTTTATTAATTAGGCAATCACTTAGTAATCATTCCATATTCAGTAGTCATTCCATATTCGGTAGCAGTTCTATATTTGGTAGTCGTTTCATATTCGGTAACCGTTCAATTAGTCAATCATTCATTAGTTGTTCCTTATTTGTTTAAGAGATAATAATGACTGCGTTTAAAAAGGCTTCCAAGCCAAACCAAACTATTAAAAAGGTCAGGCCAGACTGAAACAAAAGCCTATGATAGGTTGTAGACCAAGCTTAGGCCGAAAAAATAAATTATAGGCCAGACTCATGCCTTTCAAAGCCTAGCCTGGCCTGGCCTATTCCCACCCCTACTCTAAGGAGGTTAAGAGTAAGGAAAAGGTTGTAAGGTAGTTAAATTCTCAAGGACTAAGTCAAACACTATTTGATTAAAGGACTAAATAGGGACCTTATATGTGTTATTGATGTGTGAACATGTAATTATTAATATTGATTTGATTATGCATTCTTGAGTGATAATACGTGTTACTACATGTTATGCAAGTTATTAATGAGAATATGTTTTGAGTATGCTCTCTGTGAAAATTATGAAAAATTAATAGTGTTTAAAGAGCATTAAAAAGGGAGTCTTTTAATAGCTGTATTTATATAATAATTGTTGAGAAAAAGTCAGAGCATGCTCATGCATTTCATAGTTAGTGGTAACCGTGATTCACCACAATGTTAGTAGTGATTGTGATTGGTCACGAGATGGTTTCAGAAGTTGATTGGTCCATCTTATCCTTATGAAGATTTTTATTCGTGTAGGTATGTGATAGACTGCACTCTGGTAAATCATTTTGATCTGTGATAGGTGGTACCTCGGTAATTACTATTGGCCTGTGAGAGATAGTACATATATGATATACGCTCCTCGATGCGGGTTTGGAAATTCCAAAATCATGTGCGCTATCATATAAGCATTGCATTAGGATGTTTGACACACGAGTCATGTTTGTTATGTAATGATATATATATATATATATATATATATATATATATATATATATATTTTCTGTTATTGGTTGGTATCCTGTCATAACTGCCAAGTGTTTCTTGTTTATCTTCATAACATAATTGTTAAATGTTAATTGTTAATTTCGGTTAATGATCCTTTACATTATTGTGGAAATAAGACTTTTGCCCTCAGATGATACATGAGTTCATTCTACCGACTATTACCTTGACGACGGAAACTTTGTTAGATTTCCCTGACCGACATTTGTTGACTCCTTGAGCATACGATCCACGCTCAAGCAAGGCTAAAGATGTGGGTTGAGTTAGAGCTCCCACTTTCGATAGTGAGCTATTTTGAGATTTATGTGTCGCCAAAGCCACTTATCTCGTGGGTGGACCTGACATTAAGGAGATCGATCATTCCATGGCTAATGAGGAGGAAAAAGTTACTTCAAGGAGAGATATTGCTTCAGAAGGAACTTGTACAATGTGTAGAGGTTGCCCATGTTACTGTAGTTGTTAGTGGATGATCATATTAGTTTTTTTGTTGTGTAGAGTCTTAGTGTCTTTCTTTTGGTGGTTGTACTTATTTTATTTTGGGATGATTGTACTTATGACATTATTTGACAATTGACTTTTGTTTAGTGGGTCGATGTTCCATTTTGTAGTCGTAATCATGGGGGATATAGCATTCTTGGAGCAGTACTTATATGCAAGTGTTTGCCTAGAATACCTCATGGGTATGAGCGATGTCTGATAGGTCTCATAGCTCCGGTATATTTACTATTGTCCTAAAAACTATTTTAATTTGTTTGTATATATGATGTAATTATTTATGACTCTTGTCGTTTTGTGCTATGACGTATTATTTTATTAAGTTGTTTCAAAAAGAAAATACAACCACGCAATTAAAAATCGAGTTGTAAAAGGCTCCCGCAAAGGGGGAAAATCGGCCACAAAAGTCAAATTTGTGGCGCCATCAAACATGCACAAATAAGTTCGTCACAACATTTTGTGGGGTAAAAATAACCATAATGGCTAGTTTTTAATTATCAATTGTGATGGCTTAAGCTATCATGACACAAATTTGTGACGAGAAAGACAATCATAGTGTTCTGTTGGTAGAAGCCGCCACAAGCTTTGAAATTAGACCAAAACACATCTCATTTGTGGCCTTCTGAACGCTACAAATAGATAACTATTTTTAAAAAGTTTAATAAATACGAAATTAATATAAAAAAAATATAATACAGTTTAACATAAATAAAGATATATATATATATATATATATATATATATATATATATATATAATGCAGCACATATTTTACATTAGAATATATACACGTTTCAAATAATTAATTAATTGTCGATATCATCATCATCATCGTCATTTGCTGAGTGAATTAAGTCACCGTCCTCTAATTCTTCTATTTTTTGTTCATCAATTTCTTCCTCAGCATTTGACTCATGACAAAGTTGACTTATAGTCTCATCTCCAATCACATGATCCACATTTGACATTTCATCCATCTAATATGCAACTTCTTTGTTTTATCTACTTCATTATCTTTGATTCCATTCTTAGTTTTGTTGTGATTGTAGCACACCAACCTTACTTGTTTTTGATTGTCGATAGATAGGGAACATAATACACTTGTCTTACATTATAGGCCATGGAAAATTTGAATGTATATCAGTAGAAGATTATCTCGAAGTTAAAAAATGGTTTAATAAATGACCATATATATATATGTGTGTGTGTGTTGTTTATTAAAATTAAAATATTTTTCATTTTTAATATTTATTTAAATAAACTAATTAAAGATCGACAAGAATATAAAACGTACTCAATAGACTATTTAACTTCAATGCAATTAATTAACATGTGAACATGTGTTGCATTAAATACTTTGTCACTTGAAACAATGACGTATAACACTATCAGACATACAAAAGACTGATAAAGCATATTGATGACGTATAACACTATCAATATTGTTTCTTCCTTTCATTGGTTTCAATATGTCATCGTTGAAACAATGACAATAAAAATGTGTTGTTTCAAAGTGTAGGTAAGATGAACAAATCGAGCATTCATCTTTAGCTTTATTTTTCATTCACCGTTTTCAAAAACCCATGAACCTATAATAAAAATGAGATGTATAATAAGTTCCAAATATATATTTATATACCTGTCAAATGAATACATCTATCTATATTGAACCGTTCCACCAAACCTAACTTCACTTGCAAGATCACTGAGAAATGCTTCATGAAATCAAAAAAATCCTAGAGGGAATATGTTCTCCAACTTACATAGAATCATCTGAGTATCATTTTCCATTTTGATGAGATCTCATCTAAGAGTGTTCCAGAACATAAATTCTTGAGATATTGACTCACTTCAATAAGCGGGTTCAATACATGTGTCAGAAAAGCACTAAAGACAATAAGAAGTAAAAACTAAAAAAATGAATATCATAGCTTTTCATTCCATGCATCCTCCCATTTTCTACATCACACACCATGCTAAATTAGAACAATAATCGTAAAGTAGATAAAGGTTAGTTCGCACGGGATCTTAGAGGCTCCCTGTTATGTTCCACCAACAACAAATATGGCATTTGTAATATAGACTCGTGTTTGTCCTAGCTTTGTCATTATCTTTTGTTTTTCCTTTCACATTCATCATAGTGTCAAATATATTGTCAAAGATATTTTTCTCAATATGCATAATATCAAAATTATACCTCAAAAGTTTATCTTTCCAATATGACAAATCTTGAAAAACACATTTTTTATCCAATTGTGTCATTGTTTGTAACCTTGTAGTCTAGAAGCCACGCCATCAACAACTTGTACATTTGGGCTATATTTTACTTTATTCCAAACTTGTTCCAATGTCAATTTAAGCGATGGTACTAGAGTATCTGCATAGACCTTGTTAAATTCAACTTTATTGCTTCTAAATGCGTGATCAACAAGTAATAATCTACGATTCGAGTCAAACCATAATGCTTTCCCACTAAATTTTAATATAAATTTTGTTGTGTCAACCATGCAAATAGAACAAGCCAATTTACCTTTTGTTCCCCATCCTTACACTATTCCATAAGCGGTGAAATCATTAATGATCCACATCAAAGCAACTTTCGTCATAAAATTTTGTTTTCAAGTAGTATCATATGTCAAGACACCATTTCACGACCTCTTCAAGTCGTTATTCAAAGGATGTAGATATATATCGATATCATTTATAGGATTAGAAGGACCTGAAATCACAATAACCAAGTACGTTTAAGGTTTAGACATACATATACGAAGAGGAAGATTGTATGGAGTAATAATAACATAACAACAAGAAAAATGAGTAGATAATGCTTGTACATATGGTGTAGATCCATTTGAGGATAATCCAAGCCTTACATTGTGTCGATTTGACGTAAAATCAGGGTGCATTTGATCAAAGTGTTTCTATGTCTAACCATTTGACAATTGTCGCAACTCGTGTGAATTTCTTCTATTCTCATAATGTCACATCATCTTTCATGCATTTTGTAATGATGCAAACATTATCTGCAATCTTCATACAATTCCTTGGAATTGGTTTTCCCCTATTTTCTCTAGAGTTTTAATGATGATGACACCTTAATTGTTGACAAAACTTACATTTAACTAAATTGATATCATTTATACTAAATTTTTTGTCGTAATAAAATATGCAACCTATAACACAACAATCAACTATATTGATACATAATCCTAACTTTGACACTAACCATTTATCATCGTAATAACTTTGTGGTATATAATCTCTAACAGGTGTTGCATCTAACATCATTTTAGTCATCAAATCTAAAACTAAAATCAATAATATGAAACTGAGACTTTATACCTAAAAGTATGATACACTTCGATGACTTTGAGTTTGGAGATCCTGCAAACAACAAGTTATTTGTCTATTTCAAAAGACCATAAAATCTATTACCTTCTCCATTTGGAAGTCTATTAGTGTTGTCATATCGATCTTCATTGAATGAAAAACTAACCCCAACTGCATCCAAAATCATATTGTTCATCACCTCAAAGTGCTGATAATTATAATAATCTACACCTAACATTCAGTACTACCACTACAAGAATAATAGGATTTTGTGAGGGCCAAAAGCCCTCACAAAGGGGGAAAAACAGCCACAAAGGTGGCTTTTGGAATTAATCTTCATATAATACAATTTAATTTCATCTTCACTCTTAAACAACAAAGACATCTCACCCCTTAATCTTCGACAATTTTATGTACTCTTGCAAAATTGATAAACTCTTCAACATTGCTAGCAAAACATGGTTTAAGACCTTTCTATCGCATCCTAAAATTTTCATTTTCTTCCCGAATTCAGTGGAGTCGTCACCAAATTTTATTTTAAAATAGAAATAATATTGAGAAACCCTTAAAAATAACACAAAAAATGGTCTTTGAAACCAGATTTTGAGCGGGAGTCGATTATGTGTAGGGAATGTATTAGCACCCTATGAGATATGTTAAAATACAGTTACATATAATTAATTATGCAAAATTAATATCAATTTAAATATATTTATTTCTCTTTATTATTAAATATGAATATAAATTATTTTTTATAAATGTGATTTTTGAGACAAAGGTGTGTTTAAAAAGAGAGGAAAAAAAGTTTTTAATATTATGTTTGACAAGAATATAATCTTGCTCCTACGTATCTCCCAGTGCGATGGAGAAATGAAAGCTACATAGTTATTTAATAAAAAAAAAATACATATGTGTTGATTACTTTTTAAAAAAATGTGTTTCGTTATAAAAAAAAAATAGTTGTTTTGAAAAAACGTGTTTCAATTATTTGAATAATTAATTTAAAATGCAAGTTTTAAGATTATCAAGTTATACAACTTATGTTTCAAAAACTTAAGAAGTAAAAAGATGTCACATCTAATTTAATCCTTTTAAGAATATTTTATTATTTTTAAGTTTTAAAATCGAGTTTTAAAATTGCCAAGTGGTACCACTTGTATCTTAAATATTCAAATATTAAAAAGATGTAACATAGGGATGGGAAAATCGTCTGATCTGTTTAATAAAAAGGCTAAACTCAAGCTATTTTTAAAGTCTATTTATTTAAATAGGTCACGCTCAAACTTAAAAAAAACCTATTAGGTCTGACGAACCTATATATATTTTATCATTTATTAATGTTATTTTTATTATTATTGATTAAAATAATTATTTCCTATTTTAAAATCTAACAATTAGACAATCATTCAGGAGCCGTTTCATATTCTCTCTGGTCTTTTCAAGTTGAATAGTTCATATAATTATATAATTATTGTATTATGTAAGATTTCAATATTTACTACTTCAAAATCTTTTTTCTTTCTTTTATCTTTGTATTCCTTTAAAAAAGTTAACCTTTGTAAAATCTCTTAAAAATCTTCTAGAAACTCCATTGAAATTTTCTAATCTTAGGTTTTGTAAATAAAAATAAATCTTAAATCAAAATAGTATATGCAAATTTGTAAAAAAAAAATAGTAAAAAACACCTAAAATAGATGTATTCCCTTTAGAAGTGTTTAAAAGTTGATATTTATATTAATTTTATTATTATTGAATATATCTGAGTTTGTTTGAGAGGATTTATTTGAGAAATAATATTGGGTGTGTTTGTTTCAGAAAAAATATATTCTTTGAAACCAAAAATTATTTTCTAGGGTTAAAAGGGTGTTAGATTTTTTCAAAATCATATTTTGTTAGAAAAACCATTTTTTTGTTTAATATATATACACACACATATATACATGTATTGATATGTGGAGAGTATCATGTGGTATGTGTAGAGCATCATGTAAATTGATATGGATAGAGCTTGTAGCTTGATATGTGTGTAAGGACTAATTATGGATTCATTTTGTTTTTTTGGTTTTCTTAGAAAGTTGTTGAAGTGCAGACTTGTTAATTATTATTTTATTAGATTTGATTATAATTTTATTAGTTTCCTTTTTATTTAAAGGTATAATTTAGCCTATTAAAAAATGTAAAATATAACATTTAAATGTTTTAATGTGAATAAGGTGTTTAAAGAGGCTTTCAGGTCAGACAAACTTTTAAAAAAGCCACGTCAAACCGGAAAAAAAAAAAAGTATAATAGGTCGTATATAAGGCTTAGACCTACAAAATTAATTGTAGCTCAGGTTCAAACCTTTCAAATCTTGATCTAGTCTTGATATATTCTCACCCCAAATGTCACATCTAATTTAATCAAATTTAAATATTGCTTTTGAATTAGTTTATTAAAAAAAATGAATATTTGAACTGTCAAGGTTGTCACAATTTATGTCCAAAAATATTAATAAGATAGTCATATAAATTGTCCAAAACTATTAATAAGATAGTCGTATCTAAAAAAAAATCATTTGTTTAATATAAAAGTTTTTAAAACTAAATGATCTAAATATGTGTCTTCATCGGAGAACTAAAAATAAGTAGTATCAAACTAATCATTTAAGACAATTTGACTCGTTTAAAATAATAAATTAATAATAGATAAAACCACTAGAAAA
>JBBPBT010001345.1:303939-328150 GCA_037974875.1 Cicer bijugum | reverse complement strand
TATATATTTTTATTTTATAAAACGTTACTAAAAAAATTGATTGACATAAATTGAAAGTAACTATAAATAGATTGACATTAATGAGTAATTGAATTTTTAACGTACAAAATTATTACTCATCATAAGTGAAATAATATAATTGTAATGAGGATTAGAAAAAGAATATTTATGTTGATATTTATGAGTGATTAAGTTGTTTTTTTTTCCATCAAATTTAATGACTAATAATATAAATATTGATAAATGACTAATAATATGATAAAATAATTTATAAATTTATTATAAAATAATTTGATAATAATATTGATGGGAGATATTAACCTCAGTTTAGTAGAATATATGAAGAATAAGTCATATTCTAACAATATGCTAAGCAGTTTACAAAATTCAAATTTTATTAAACAAATGATTAACCACAGTCCCAAATATCAATCCTAATAGAAGATTAACAATAACAAGTATTGTCTAATAGAGAGTGCAGCATATACAAGAATTGTTCAACAGATTGATCAAGATACAAGCATGCCAAATTAACTATTTACGCAATGTCAATTAACACAGAATTTAACTATTTCATGCATTCACAATTAATCAGATAAGCAATGCAGAAATAAAAGAGATAAGGGTAGGAGATTGTACACGGCAATTTTTATACTGGTTCTGCCGTCTGTTAGACAGCCTACGTCCAGTCCTAAGATCAAACCGATCTTAGCCTTTCAATAGAATCTTGTAGAGTAGTTTTACAGATGTTCTAGCCTCTCTGCCTATCAATCTTAAAATACTCTCCCTATTCTATCTTTCACAACCACTGTATCCCAGAGTTCTTCTCCGAACTCTTCCAAGATCACAACAAAGTTTCTTCTTGATGAGACCCCTCAACATAGAAGATAACTACCAGTTTCACCACTGGATTTTTCAACGTTCTTGTTTACAGAATTTGTGTTACAGAATATCAAAAAGAATATACAGAAATTTCTCAAGCAGACTTCTTCTCTAGTTCTCTTTCTCAAGCAATCTTTTTCAAGTCTCCATAGATCACGAAAGATGGTTGATTCAAGTCTGAAAAAGTAATAGTCAAAGTTTGTTATCAGTTCTATGAGTCATGAGAATTATGAGAGTTCTGAGTTATTAGTTTTCCAGTTGTATGTTATGAGAAGAAGTAATTGAAAACTGTTTATATAATTTCTGAAAAACAACAGGTGAATCAATTTACCCGATCAATTCATTAATGTGATAAAACAGGCTCAATCGATTTACCAAATCGATTTCACGAATCTTGTTTTTCTTGAATCTTGAAACTACATAAACTAATCAATTTACCTAATCGATTAATTTAATCCACTTTTCAGAACTTTATAAGCAGTTCATAATGAAATCGATTTAAGGTGTTTTGTTCCAACAACGAGATCAAAACAATCGATTTATTCAGTCGATTCATTAAAACACATAATCGATTCATTAATGCACATGATCGATTAGGCCATAGGCCAAGTTTCCTCTGTAACTAAAAAATGTTCCAATCGATTTTGCCAATCGATTGTAATGGTCTCAGGGATTCAGTTGATTTTGTCCAATCGATTAGCCAAATAGATTTGGCTTATTACAGGGAGTTGGCTTATTTCATGCTAATCGATGTGTCAATTGATTACGTAATATTTTTCTCTCCAAGAAAGATACAAAATCCTGTGGTGGATTTACGATCTGTGGTGTCACCAACCCAATCTGCATCAGAATAAGCTTGTAACTCTAATGAGGATGACGATGGAAAGAGAAGGCTTTGAAATTGAGTTCCTCGATGATAACGAAGAATACGAACAACTGCTGCCCAATGTACTATAGTGGGAGAGACAACAAACTGACTAACAACATGAACAACATAAACAATGTCAGGTCTGGTAATTGTAAGATACACTAAGCTGCCAACCAAAGTACGATACAAAGTAGGATCCGATAAAGGAACACCCTCCGAGGGAGCATATTTCACATTCAACTCAAGAGGAGTATCTGCTGCTCTAGTATCAGAAAGACGAGTCTGGTCAAGAATGTTGGCAATGTACTTGGATTGAGAAAGAAGGTAGCCTCTAGGAGAGTAGGCAACTTCAATCCCCAAGAAATAGCGAAGAGTTCCCAAGTCCTTCATCTCAAACTGTTTGACTAACTGCAATTTCAACGCATTGATTTCATTAACATCATCACCAGTAATAATCATATCATCAATGCAAGAAGAGAACTACATAGTCTAAAAGCATTGTGAATGAAAGAAATATCACCGATAAAATAACAAATGCATTATTAGTATATAACAACAATGATAACAAGTAAAAGAGAAACAAATACGATATTGAAGTACAAGCTTACCTTTGGCGGTATCAGTTAGACCATGATATTTGTCAGGCAGTGGAAGCAAAGATTTTGTAAGGATTGCAAAAGATAGGGCACACACAGAAAGTTCTCCTGAAGCCAACAAAGAACACGAGAAGGTGGTATAGCTGTAATAAAAGAAAATTTCAAAAGAATGGCCTACCGATTAATGCACTATCTGAATTATTACAAAATATAAAAAAGTGAATGGAACACAACTATCTAAAATAGAGTATAAAAATAAGATGAAGACCACATTTATTAGAAACTGGACATTCTTGAAAGACCACCATGATGCAACTCAAACATTGAGTATAGTTAATCTTCCACTTCATTTGTCACCACTTTATTAGACTTGTTTTAAAGATTTCTTGGAAGTGAAATGAACATTTTCAGAATTCACTTTTGCATAAAATGAATTTTACCTTTACTTTTAAAAAATAAAAAATGTTAGGTATCTTGCCTGATTGACCTGTCCCAAATAAATAGGCAAATAAAATTGTAGCTAAGATGGTTGTTTCGTGTAATAACTTAATAAGTATTCATGCACTTACGCAGAAACAACACAAATACAGAGAATATACCCAAAAGGATGCAACTAATAGGTTAGAAGTTCCCCCAATAAACATTGTTTGGATACATCCAACTAGAGACTGCTTAGACTTTCAGTTGGAGAAAACACCTGTCTACATTGTAATCTTCTTTTAATTAAAAGGAAAAACACTTCTCGAAAATATAACATCGCGTCAAAAATCTCATCTTCACTAACATTATAGAGTTTGTATATGGTAAATGTATATTCGGGGCAAAAGGCGGCCTACGAATTGATTTGATTATCGCCGTGCACGATTGGGAGAAGAAAACCTTCAGTATCTTAATTTACAAAAACAAGGGCACATGCACATGAATTCACAAGCATGCACATCATTGGGCTACTGCAAGCACACGCTTTGTTTTTACATTGAGGTAGCACACAAATCAGATGGAAATCCCATATATAATATTGACTTTCTGGCTGAAGAGGTAGCGTGTATGTAGATCAATGCATGGTATATGGATTTACCGAAAAACCAATTTCTGGCCCAAAAAGGAAAAGAAAATTTATTTAAGTCTAAGATGTCTATAACCTTTTTCTGTGCGTTTTATTGTTCCTCTTACACCTAGTATATCACCAAACAAGACCCTTGAATAGGAGTTATCAAAAAGTAGCAAGTAAGAGGAAATAGGAGTTATCAAAAAGTAGCAAGTAAACCATCAAGACCCTTGATTATAGTATTAATATATACGCTTAATTGCATTTTTGATCCCCCTATTATAGGTGAAAATTGAAATTAGTTCCCCCATTTTGTTTGTCCCCAGTTTTAGTCCCCAAAACAGAATTTGAGGTCAAATCATGATGAGTTGTCATTTTTTTAATGACGTGTCAATAAAAAAGTGACGTGGCAGACGCTTACGTGTAATAAACTCATTATTATATTATTTCTGATTAAAAAAAAATTTATATTTTCAAAAATCATAATTTCATAATTGTGACAATATTTTTAAAAATACAATTAAATTGTTAAAATTAAATTAAAAAAAAAATGAAAAACATGTGTAGCACCATGAAGGCAAATTGAGAATCAGAATCATATGAACTTGTTTGAACCCTAAATCAAAAAAACAACCACATCTCGTTCAGACATACTATCAAACAGTTTATGTGCATCTTCAATCCTGTTACATTTCAAGTACATATGAACCAAAGAAGAAACCAAAATGGAATCAGAACCAAACCCAGAAACATAAGCAAAGCCATGAACCTGTCTACCAAGTTTCAAAGCATTCAATGCAGAACAAGCTTTAATAGCACTAGGAAGAAGATAACTATCAAGAACAAGACCAAGAGAACCCATCAACACATCTTCTAAGTTCCCAAGACCAGGCAAAACACAAGAAACAGCAGACTCGTCAGGCAAAAACCCTTCTGAAATCATCCTTCGAAACAACATCGCCGCCTCACCATAGAACCCAGCATTCCCAAACTCCGCAATCATTCCCTTCCACGACACCAAATTCGGCTCCACGCCCTCATTCCTCATCTCAAAAAAAAGCTCTTTCGCTCGATCAACAAACCCAAGCCGCGAATAACCCGCAATCATAGCATTCTAAACAACCACATCTCGTTCAGACATACTATCAAACAGTTTATGTGCATCTTCAATCCTGTTACATTTCAAGTACATATGAACCAAAGAAGAAACCAAAATGGAATCCGAACTAAACCCAGAAACATAAGCAAAGCCATGAACCTGTCTACCAAGTTTCAAAGCTTTCAATGCAGAACAAGCTTTAATAGCACTAGGAAGAAGATAACTATCAGGAACAATATCAAGAGAACCCATTTGAGAATTGGGCCTGTTTTTGATTTAGGGCTTCTGATTCTCAATTTGCCTTCATGTTGCTACACATAGTTTTCATTTTAATTTAATTTAATTTTAACAATTTAATTATATTTTTAAAAATATTTCATAATTATTAAAATGATTTTTAAAAATAAAAATTATATTTTTTAATCAGAAATAATATAATAATGAGTTTATTCCACGTAAGTGTCTGCCACGTCACCTATTTATTGTCATGTCATTAAAAAAATGACAACTCATCATGATTTGGCCTCAAATTCTGTTTGGGGGACTAAAACTGGGGACAAACAAAATAGGGGAACTACTTTCAATTTTCACCTATAATAGGGAGACCAAAAGTGCAATTAATCCTAATATATAATATTGGTAAAAGCTACATTTTCCTTAGGTGGATAAAACTAGTAACTTCTCCACCTAAAAATGTCACCACATGAGTTATAGATTTTGGACGTCTAGCAACAAAATCACGAAGGCTTAAGCAAGTGGCTTGCTAGACCAAATCTCAAAGCTAAAGTAAACTGCCTCAAACTCTTTACACTAGAACATTTTGGATGTAATGCAACGCCACTTTTAAAGCCAGCTAAAAAACCGTTTCTAAAGTGTGCAAGAGACAACACATTTTTTATTCAGTTGACTTTGTTATACTAGTCTCAGGAGATGTTTTCCATTTGAAAAGATTTTAAAATACTCTTTGTCTTTTGTGATAGAAAAGTTTTGAGGTAGTTAATCAATATTTCGAAGTAATTAAAAAAAGTCTCAGAGTGTGTTTGGATAGATTAATAAATTATAAGATTTTAAAATTCTAAATAATTCAAATGATTCGATTGCATTCCCTTTATTTACAAATTTCGTTGTTTGGAAGTGGACAATTGTTTATTTAAAATTGAGTTATTTACATCATTTTCAAAAAGCTTGGGACAAAAAACAAAATTTTGAAAAAATTTAGGGACCATTTTGCAAATTTATAAGGACTAAAAAGAAAATTTTGAAAATTTTATAGACTAATTTGCAAAAACAAATATATAAACTAATATGCAAATTTTAAAACATCTAAGATCAAAATTATAAAAATTTAAAAATATTATAGGTACCCTTTTCAAATTCACAAATTATAAGAAATGAGAAATTTTATGAACCCATTACAACGGAGTAGTTTGAAGATGATCGACAACAACATACTTTATGCGTTTGTTGAAAGATGGCATTCCAAGTCATAGTCATTTCATATGTCAATTGGTGAAATGACAATTACTTTAGATGATGTTGTCAATCTTCTAGAATTGTCTATTAGGGGTGAATTATATTGTCCACCCGATGTAGATAGAGTAACGACATGTAATCTTGTCATTACTCTATTAAGAGTGACCACAGAACATGTCTGAGAGGAGACTAAAAAGACTAGAGATCCGCATTATAGTTTGGATTGGTTGAAAGAGATCTTCAGAATGACTATTTTTCATTTTTTCGACTATAACGGAATGATTTAAAATCAATTTCAAGTTTAAAATGAATTATGTAAGCTTATTCGCATATTCTATCCTCTTAAAATTTTAGCAACTTTGAATTGTATTATTTTTAATTATGTAATTTCTATAATTTTAATGAATGAATACTATTTTTTAATAATAAATAAATAAATAAAATCCATCCTATTAAATTGAAACATTTTTTCCATGAATTCGTAACTTGTCTACTATAATTTTATATTATTATTATTATCGATTTGTCAATAATTAGTTCATACATAAATACAATTATTGTCAAATTTATCATCAAAAAGATGACATTAACGAATCAACCCAAATAAATTACATATCTAATCAAATTCAACGTCACAACAAAATATTTAATATAAAAAATTTATTAAAGAACTATTTTAATGGATATTAAATTTAAAGAATATATTTATCAATTTACAAAATTCATAAACTAATTTGATCACATTCACCAACCATTCATATAATTTAGCTAATATTGTATCTTACCATGAATGTGCAGTTGATCTGGATAAATAAAAAATTAATAGAGCAGTTTAATTAGTTAAAAAGTAAGAACAGTTTGTTATCGACCTCGCAGATGTACTCCTTTACTAATTTGAGATATTTCAACAAATTAAGAACAAAGAACAAATGCATATTCATTTAAGTTATTATTTAACTCCTAATTCGTGGTTCATAGAAGTGATTAAGCTGATATCAAGACAACAAAATTTGAGTTATTCAACCACCGAACAAACAGAGATGATTCAGAGCATAGTGAAATTTACAAATTAAAATAGTTTATTTTTGCCTCAGTTAAATCCATAGATGTCACATGAATGTAGCTTTACCAAGTAGGTTCTCCCTGAAGACAGGGGCTTGGCTCCACAACACCTCAAATAAGTTGAATTATATCATCATCAGCAATGTTACAAGCAACCAATATACAAAATAATCATGAAAATACTAGGACATTAAAACAATCAATACAAAAAATAAAACAAATAACACAATCAATTTCAACCAATAAAAAATCCATGTTAGTTTAAAAAAGATAAGTATGATTAAAATCAAATATATTTTAGCGATACTCTGATTGATACACTGATTGCACATATGAATTTAATCCTTAAAACATTAAACGAAAGCAACTTTTTACAAAATTGAGAGGCTCAGAACATTAGACAGCTCTAACAATCACGATTTTTCAGAAGCAGAACTGGCATGAAGCTGTAATTAGAAATCATCATAGCCAACAATCATCAATAAACACAAGCAACATTACAAATATCAATTAAAATAAAATGGAAAGATAATATTCAGGCTCATATAAAGAAATTCAACCATGTTTCAGTCCTTAATACTTCATCGAGAATCTCAGAAGCGCGGATAATATGTAATCATAGCCAATAATTAAAACAACATAAAATTCAATTTGTATGAATTAATAATTGATAATGTAAGAGGTGTTTTCTGAGGGACAATAAGAAAAAGAAAAGACCTCAAAGTGAAAACAACCACGTTATAATTTATGCCTGAAGGACTAGCTCAAAATTCCAAAGTGTTTGAAAACAAGCTGAAGTAAAGCGAGGCAAATTCAGATTTCAAAACTTATAAAAAGAAATTAGAAATAGAAAATAGTTAATCGATGATGTAGCCATTACTTTGACACAGATTCAATCGTGAAATAACTAAGACTGAACTGCAACACGAACGGCATCGATTTTGCACGAGCAATGGGGCTTTAACCTCATGCATCATTCAGAGAAGCCCGGGGTTGCATCGTGCGTATAATTTAATAGAAAAAGAATAAATCGAATCGAAAATCTTACGTTAAATTGATTTAGAGGAAAATGAGAAAAGTTTGCGTCAATGACGCAAAACCCTAATCTTTGATATGTTGAAAAGAGTTAGAAGTTAGAGTCTTATATACGCGTGCGTGTACATGCGGCTCATACACTAGTTTTAAAATACCAAAATAGGTACCATTTTTTTTTTCAAAGAAAAAAATAGAGTACTTACGGTTAGCTTCCAATTATGTAGACACTTCAAATTAAACATTTATTATTTGTAATATTTTGAATATTAGTAAAAATAAAATACAAAAATTTTAGAGATCAAAACCTAAAAGAATAATTTTAATGGATACAGAAAACCGTGTTGTTAAAAATATTTATTAGAAAATTCAAAGAGATAAAGTCATGTTTGGAATAAACCATATTTAAAACTAGTGTGGTGATTATTTATATAAATCAATATAATTTATTCAAAACGTATAAAATATTAGAAGGAAAAATATTATATCAATGAAGATCATATACTATGCTATAAATCAGAAGTAAGATCATTTGAAAGAAGTAAGGTCAACTATGAGAAACAAAGAATGTTTTGGTTATTAAATAGAAAAAATGAAGAACATTGATAACATTATTAAAAACGAAGGTCGTGCTTAACAACATTCTGAATATACAAGAACATTTTGTTTATAAAGAACGAAATCTTCTTTAAATCAAGATTGATTTGGGCTACAAAAATACATCAATCTACATTTCAAATCACCCGTATTTATTACGAAAGAACATCATTATATACTCAAGATCATTTTGGACAGATTCTTTCCATAAGATCAACAAAAAGCAAAACAATGCATCAAGAATAAAAAGCAAGACTAATCTCTAAAGTTGATGACTAAAAAGTAAGCAAGTACAAACTGAACATAAATGATAAAGTGACTGCATCGCTGACACACATACATAACATAAAAGCGTGGCACAAAACAGTTGTCTGAATTTTCAAAATCCAACAATCACTCAAAACAGAAACGCATAACGTTTTCCATTTTCACAGCTTTAATCCAAGAACGTTCTGGTTCACAAAGAGCAAAATCTGGTGTAATTTAAAATTGATCTGGGCTACAAAAGCACATCTATCTACACTATAAAACATCAGTATTCATCACACAAGAATTTAATAATCTACAAAAGATTATGTTAGATAGATTCGATAAAAAATGATCAAAAAAGGCAAAGTAAAACATTAAGATCAATCTCCAAATTGATGAGCTTTGAGGACATCATGTTTATGAGACAAAGGATTGACACATAACAACTGTCAAAATTCAGCACTCATGCAAAACAGAAACAAATGTTCTTCTTTTTACAAAAGAACATTATGATTTTAATTCTCTTTTAAGAACATAATTAAAAATGATAATTTTCCACAATATAAACCACATTATAAAGAGTATCAAAACTGCTCAAATTAATGGTGAAGCTTAAAACTCAAGCTGAATGCCCAAAGGAGAAAAAAGCCTCAAGATTGTTCTCCAAATTGATGAGTTGTGTGCAAGGACACAAGTACATTGGACTTACAATATTATGCATAAAGTTATGCATAAACCTGACTCAAAACAGTTTCAACAAACATGTGACAACTCGTTAACTCAATCATTCACATTTTACATGAGACCCAAAAGCAATAACGTTTTCCATCATGTCAAGAACGTTCTGGACCACAAATAAACACAAGTTTAATTGCTTTAAAATATATCTAACACTTGGGAAGTGTACTGTCCAACGAATATATTCATTTTAAACTAAATATTCAAAGCCTTTTAACATCTATAAATTGAAGATCAATTGGTATATGAAGGCAAGAGTTTAATTTACAAATCTACCAACACATGTTCAAGTAACAAGTCAAAAAACTCTTGAAACAAACTCCAACTCTCTTCACTATATCTTTGGGTCATTATTTGCTGACTTTATCTTTAATTTATCTCAAACAAGTGTTGAGAAGTTTCAAGATACCAAACACTTTTATCATATACATCATTTGTAACTCAAATTTATCTTTTATGTTAGATTGAGTGTTGATGACTCTTCATAATATGCATAATTTTTATTGATTTTAGTCTTATTTATCTTTAATCATTAGTTAATTTAATGAGTAATTTGATATATTTTGTTAATTTAATGAGTTAATTTAGAGATTTTTTGTAGTTTTGCGTTGTTACTTTGTTTTAGTTCAGTGCTGAATTTTGGTGAGAAATCAACATGACCTATGTGGTGTATTTCAGCCATATCTGGAGTTGTAGATGTCCAATTGGAGTCAAACCAAGTGCAAACGAAATCTAAGATCCATAGCTACAACGTCCATGAAGACACCGGAATCAAATTCAGACTTGAAAGATGCTTAAAATGCAAAATACATCAGACATCATATGTTGTGCGCCTGAAGCGCGCAAGCTGCGCCTGAGGCACATTTCCAGCCTTTCAGCACTGTCCAGGCGCGCCCGGAGTGCAAATCCTGCGCTTGGGGTGCATGACGCACATCAACATTCATAAAAACATAATCTTTCACTGTTTAGGTAACTTTTTTACTATTGGAAAGTGGGGAGACTTGTGCCCTATCATAGAAACTCAAAGACAACTATTTCTAACATCATTGGAGCAGTTTTATCAAGAATCATTCATCAATACTTCTTGTAATTCTTCTCTAATCCTTATTTTTTGTATCTCTGTCATGAATAACTAAACCCTATTTGTTAGGGATGAGTGTAACTAGATAAAACCCTTATTTTTCTGATTTGATTTCTAGTTATATGAATGAGTTTATTGAATTATTTTTCTCATCTCTGTGCTTAATGCATTTTATTGTTTGATCAACATTAAAATGTTTTACGATTTGTATCTTGAAACGAAAGTGGACTTTATGAATGCTTGAGATGAGAAATTCATGAATTTGTAGCCTAGGGATAGATGCAGGTCATGAAACCAATTAAATTAGTTGCAAAGTAATAGTTTACAAGAGAATTTCTATACGATAATGCTTAATTCTAATCTTAAATCTACTAAGGAATTATGGGTTACTTTGGAATTAAAGGTTCTATCACTAAGATATTAGGGTAAGAATAATAAAGAGAATTCGGTAATAATTCAATAAAGGAATTTAGTAACTAAGATCAATTTAGACATCAAGGTTGGATTGGAAGTGAAACTCATCCCTAACATTTTTCTCATTATAAAGGATCAATTTTATCACAGTTATTAATTTTAAATATTATTTCAATCAACTTAGAAACTTTTTGTTCAATTATAGTAATTAAATGTAATTCAATAGTAAAACACAATCCTTGAGTTCGACAATTGGTACTACTGTTTTATTATTACTTGCAACGATCCAGTACACTTGCTGAAACGCTATCAAGTTTTTGGCACTGCTGCCGGGGATTGCCATATCACTATTGAATTTAATTTATTTGCTTAATTGAAATTTTTTGGTTTGCAATAAAATTTTTGATTTTATTGTTTTTATTTCATTATTTTTTTTTGAGAAAAAAATTTTTCTTTTATTTTTTTTATTTGTTGAACTTGCTAATGTCATGTCTAGTGGTTTGTCTCTTCTTTGTTTGAGATAACTATTCATTGTAGAGCATGGAAAATTATAATAATGATATTCTACTACAATTATATGAAGAGTGTGATACTTTTCTTATATCGGGTATATGTCACATGATTGAGGGGCAAATCTTGAGCTCTACATTTTAAAATATCACCCTCAAATCCCTCTGTGGAAGCCTCTTAGGTGTGACTCTTGCGGAGAAGCACATAAGAATGAACATTGTTCTGATGACATTGCCACACTAGTAGAATATGAAGATTTTTTTCTCAAAGTTACAGAAAACAACAAGTGTTACATTCAAAAGATAAATTGGGAACACATTCTACCTCATAAAATTCTATCCAAAGAATCAGATGACAAAGACTTCCACGTTACGAACGTTTTGGTTCAATTCATGAAGAGTGACATGGTTTCAATTGACAAATTTGAAAATCAACGTGAGAGGTTATTTGAGCAAGTGACTAAGTTTGAGAAGATGGATGAGAAGTTGAAGATTGAAGATAATTTCATTGTTGTAGTAAAAGAAGATAAGCAAGAGGAAAAGACGAACAAGGAAAAGAAAAAAGAAGAGATTGATAAAGTTTGAGATTCAATCTATGCCTTGTTCATCAATGTCCAATTGAGAAGGACATGGAAACAACATCTTTTATTTCACAAGTTCATAGAATTTCTACCAAACAAAAAGAAGAAGAAGGATGATGTGTTCTTCCTGTTATATATGCCACCTTGATAATAGTTGAGGCGTCAAGCTAATGACTTTAAAGAAGCGCTTCGTGAGAGGCAACCCACATGTAGAGGTAACTTTTATTTTTTGCAATCTTAATTTTGTCATTTGAATTTATTTTTTTCTAATTGTGTGTAAACGTGCACTATGATGAAGAATTATTAACAACGTGCATTTGGTCTGAAGTTTTTTGTTTGGGATTTTGATATTTAAAATGTGTTTCATTGCTCATATCATTGCTCAATTCGATAAGTTTCACTAATGCATGCATTGTTGATTACTCCTTGTTTATCGAAGTCTCACTTGCTATTAAATAAATTTTATAGTAGCATATTTGGCATCATTTAGATAGTTCATACTCTTTCTTATTATCATAGTTGTGAGCTTTTTGGCCTAAACACTTTAATTCTTTGTGTGATTATCCAGATATGTGTTATCCCTTCAGAACTTGCACTAATTATGACTTGCATCACTTGAAATTTATGCATACAGTGAAGCAATTTTGTTTGGTCGGTTGAGCCTTTCTAACTACCCTATGAAAATTTTACCCTTTGTTAACTCCTTTGAGTCTTGCTCTTTTATTTCGATTACTAGCCACATTACAAGCCAATTATCTGAATTTAATTAAATCACCTTACTTGGAGTTAGGTAGAAAAAAAAAGTTTTTTGTCTTGACAAAGTTCTAAGTTTGGGGTTGCTCATGGTATAGCAACCTTTTAAGTTTGGGGGTGGTAATTCTCACAAAAAGGAAAAAAAGAGAAGAAAAAGAAGAAAAAAAATCAGCTTGTGTACTTTGGTAATATCTTCTTGGTTCTTTTGTCAATGTTTGAGAATCTCCAGAACGAACAGGTGAAGAAAAAAAATGGTAGAATAATTTGGAAATTAATGCCTAACTTCAAGTAGTAAAGCCTACTATCCCAAAATGTCATACCCTTACCTAAGTCCCATTACTACCCGAAAGTCATCCAAAAGTGTATTTGCTTGTTGCATTGTGATTTCTAACTAGAATTTTTTCAAGCCTATGGTAGCGTGATGCATGTTCTAGGATTTGAGTGATAAATTCATAACCCTTTCTAAATACTTGAGAGAAATTTTGGTGAGATTGCGTGAAGAGAGAGTTAAACTTGATGAATGAATGCTAAAGTGTATGAATTGTGTTGTTTTTTGTAAGCAACCATTGTATATGATGAATGTTTTGTAGTAGCTGAAACTTTGAGAATTGAGTTTGATTTCAGAAATTGAGTTTAAAGTTATTTTTAACTGCACAAAATCTAAAATTAATTATTGCTTGGGGACAAGCAATAGATTAAGTTTGGGGTTGTGATGACTCTTCATCATATGCATAATTTTTAATGATTTTAGTCTTATTTATCTTTAACCATTAGTTAATTTAATGAGTTATTTGATATATTTTTTTTATTTTAGTTATTTAATTTAATGAAATGTTTATGTTCTTATTTGCTTAATTAAGTAGAGATTTTTCATAGTTTTGCGTTGTTACTTTGTTTTAGTGTAGTGCTGAATTTTGGTGAGAAATCAACATGACCTATATGGAGTATTTCATCCATATCTGGATTTTTAGATGTCCAATTGGAGTCATACCAAGTGCAAACGAAAGCTAAGATCCATAGCTACAACTTTCATGAAGACACTGAAATAAAATTCGGAATTGAAAGAGGCGTAAAAGGCACAATACATCAGACGACATATGATGTGCACCTGAAGCGTGTCAGCTGCGCCTGAGGTGCATTTCTAGCCTTTCAGCACTGTCCATGCGAGCCCGGAGTGCAAATCTTGAGCTTGGGGAGCGTGATGTGCATCAGCATTCATAAAACGCAATTTTTCACTATTTAGGTATCTTTTTTACTATTGGGAAGTGAGGAGACTTGTGCCCTAGCATAGAAACTCAAAGACGACCGTTTTTAACATCATTGGAGCAGTTTTATCAAGATTCATTCATGAGTCTTTCTTGTAATTCTTCTCTAATCTCTATTTTTTGTATCTCTATCATGAGTAACTAAACCCTATTTGTTAGAGATGAGTGTAACCAGATGAAACCCTTATTTTTCTGATAACGTTCTCCGTTTTCAACACTTAGTGAAAAATCTCACGGTTGTGAGGAATTGATGTAACCTAAGTTGGGTGAACCAGTATATATCTCTATGTGATATCTCTTGCCCTATCTTTATTTATTTATAGTCTTTTGATTATTAAATTAAATAGATAAGTTAAATTGTGTATTTTTTACTAACCAAGAACGTTATCCATTTTCTATTTTCATAACCAAGATTAATCTTGAGCTAAATTCTTTAAGTTTTAACATGAAATTTTAAATAGGTGAAATCACAATTTAAATCTCTCTTCTTGTGATTGATATTGCTACTTCAAATATGACTATGGATTAGAGTGAAAGAAGACGCACACATTTACCCTCCTTGTCTTGACCTAGTAGACCTTGCATACTACAAACTCAATCTTATCCATATTTCAGTTAAATCTAATCTTATTATCATTTTATTTCTCTAATTAATCATTTAATTTTGTGCATGTGATATACATGTCTCCACTAAACTGGCGGTTAGGGCTTGAAATGAGCTGAGCTAAGTCAAATGCAGTTAAGCTCAGCTCGCCTCGAACATAATTGGTTCAACTCAAAACTCGACTCGAGCTCGCGACGAGCATATTTTTCAGCTCGAATTTGACTCAATTTGTAAGACACTGAATTTCAAAACTCAAATTTATGCAATTTTGTTGTATTTTTTGTTGAGTTACGTAGGCTATTAGGCCAATTTTTACTTTATGAAATTAAGTACCAAAAATATAGTGTATGTGTGTGTGTTTTACAATTCTAGATATCATGTTCAAAAAGTAGTAGGATATTTTAGAGTTAAATGTATGTTTAAGATTAAACTATCTTATTTATATTAGAGAGTCTTAGGGACCACCTTGCTCATTTTATTGAAAAATATAAAGCAAATTTCTCCTCCCATTTTTCCATTTCAGGAGAGCATCATCATCTTTTCACTTGGATTTTTTTGTCAAATGTTGGTAGTAGAAAAACACACAAATCCTCTATTTCAAAACCAACCAAGAATAATTTCAAGCAGAGTTGTGAATCAAAATTGTTCGTTGTTGCTTGGTGGTGCTATTGATATAGTTTTTGAGCTAAGAAACTTTTCTTTTCATTTCTCTCTCTTTATGGACGAAATTACCCTTGTTTTTGTAGAAAGTATTTTCATTTTTTCCTTGTAAAAGTTAAGAGTCGTACTTGTATGAAACTTGTTTAATGCCTGAATTTGAAAAACAAATAGAAAGACTCCTTATTTTCTTATTTCAGCAACGAAATGGCATATGAAGGAGGTTTGCTTTCAAAATTTATAGGTTGTTAAAGTTGTTAGTAATGTATTATGTTATTGGTGTTTTGAAAGAAAAAAAAATAATCTTTGTTAGTGATGTTGTTAGTAATGGTTAGAAAAAGAAATTGATTTTTGATGTGTTTGAGTTATGTAATGAGCTTTCAAATAAATGAGATTGAGCTGAAGTTGAAACATTACAATAAAATTCAGATTTGTTAAAGTGGTGAAAAAGTTTAAATTTTAACTAAGTTAAATAGTTTGAGCCAAAAGTTAGATTAAAATTAAAATGTTTAGAGTTAAAAGTGTTACTCTTTTAATTACTCTTTGATCAAGTTTAAAGAAGTTTAGAGTACTTTAGTAACTCAAATTTTTTTGCTCTAATGGTTGAGTTATATAACTTGATAGATAAAAAGATTTAATTTTGGAATCATGATGTGGTTGAATAAATTTCGGTGGTGAACAAATTTTTATAAATATTTATTTTTATGTAGTTAGTTCATTGAGTGTCGAAAAAAAAAACAAGACCGCGTTGACACTATGTTGATGTAAAGGAAACTCAAAAATATTATTCAACAAACGAATCAAGAACAAAATGGTGCCACAATCTAAGGATTGATAAACCAATAAGAACGTCACAAGGGTTAACAACCTTGATAAGTTCAAAGTGAATTCTTTCAAGAACTCTAGAGAGCAAAGCCTCACAAAAATAATATTCAAAAATCTCCCTTCCATGAGGTTACAAATCTTTATTTATACTAAGTCTATCTCTAAACCTAAATGGGTCATAAGTGACACCATTCTCTAGGCCCATATTGGTCTTACATCTTATTTTTTCTCTAAAATAAACTTAATGTAAGTAAAGTATCTTCACTTACACATAACAAAAACTAAATCAATAATAAAACTATTACAATTCCAAATCAAAGCAAACTAAGAATTAATACAAACCGAATTAAAATAAATAAAGTTTATGCTAATTTATTAAAATATGAATCATCTTCATGCTCTTGAGATCCTTATCATTCCCTCTTTCTTGAAGAAATTCGACCACGAATTTAAGCTCCATTATATCGTACATGAAGAAATAATCCAAACAAACCACAAGCTCATCATATCCACCGGGGTCAAACGGGAAATTGGAAAAGTTACCAAATGTGATAAGTCGGTGAAATGCACTTCCATCTTTAACAACTGACATCTTATCACATTTATAGTGAAGGTAAGAAATTCTAAAGATGGGGATAAAGTTATACGTTTTGAAGTTGATATATAGGACCAAATTTACCTTCTTGGGATTGAAATATTTGGCAAACAATATGTTACTTTGTATTTGCAAAGCCTTCAAAGCAAATTGAGTTACACAGACAATCTCTTCATCACAAAAAAATGGTGACTCAATAATTTGCTTATAAGCATCCTTTTGAGGAACCTTTGAATAATCACCTTCAAGCACTAACATTGCTTCATTTACCTCACTTTCTTGTTTGAAGAGACTTTCAATTTTACTCACTTTTCTTTCAATGTCAACATATGGATGACATTTCTCCTTTGGAGACACTTCTTCAAGCACATGCAATAGAGAATTATCCCAATTAGACAAATAGTTGACGTCAATTTCTTGCCCTTTGTCCCTCAAATGTTTCTCCTCTTCTTCTTTCTTTTCTTTGATTTTATCTATCTCTCTCAGGGCAAGCTTCTCTACTTTTCTAGCTTGTTTTGCATATCCATTGTCATACAAATATTTCACATACTCTGGATCCAATACAAAATCTCGAATATATTGAGGATATGACATACTTAGGAATTTTGTCAAACATGTAGTGTGCAATAATTTTTTTTTTCAATTCCAAACCTAGAGACAAGCTCTGGTACCACATGATATGATTCTAATAGTCATGGTTTACTTTAAGGATCGTTCTAGGTCGGAAACTTACAAATTTGAGTGAGAAACCCGTAAAACTGCAGAATGCGATAAATGGCGCTGCAAAACTCCGATTCGACCGATTCCAAAACGAGGTGAAAGATGACGTTCTGAAACGCAAGTTAGGGTTTTGAATCACCGAAAACCAGTAAATAGAACTCGAGATATGAACGCAGGTTACTGATCACGAAAATTGGAAGAATTGGAGTATTAGGGTTTGATGTAAAGGAAACTCAAAAATATTATTCAACAAACGAATCAAGAACAAAATGGTGCCACAATCTAAGGATTGATAAACCAATAAGAACGTCACAAGGGTTAACAACCTTGATAAGTTCAAAGTGAATTCTTTCAAGAACTCTAGAGAGCAAAGCCTCACAAAAATAATATTCAAAAATCTCCCTTCCATGAGATTACAAATCCTTATTTATACTAAGTCTATCTCTAAATCTAAATGGGTCATAAGTGACACCATTCTCTAGGCCCATATTGGTCTTACATCTTATTTTTTCTCTAAAATAAACTTAATGTAAGTAAAGTATCTTCACTTACACATAACAAAAACTAAATCAATAATAAAACTATTACAATTCCAAATCAAAGCAAACTAAGAATTAATACAAATCGAATTAAAATAAATAAAGTTTATGCTAATTTATTAAAATATAAATCATCTTCATACTCTTGAGATCCTTATCACAAACAAAAAACAAACATGAAGTCACCTATGTATAGACAAATTGGTATAAGAAAGGACTTTAAATGGGAACGTTAGGAATGTGTTGTGGTTGGGGGATATATATAAAATCATACTAATTGGTCATTGATTTTTTATCATAGGGAAATGAATAGATTTACTTTGGATGCATGGCTCGGTTGTAATCGATGGCTCTCGACCAATTTATTGAGATTTGAATTGAGTGAACTCAAAGCACCCTACACTAAAAAGATCATATAGTACAATATATAGATATATTGTGAGTTTTATTTAAAATGTGACTTGATAAATTGGAAATAAATATAATCTAAAATTTAGATTTATGGTGTTTTGACTTCACCATCCAAATAACAACTGATTAATAAAAAATAAACTCTTGGGATTACCATATTAGAAGTTAGAACTTTCCCCGACATATGTTGCTATTCACATGTTGAATTTCCGTTTATATATTTCCTTCACATATTAAACCCTCAATGTTTTTATAACTACATTTGATTGCAATTTTATACTATAACAATGATTTGGACGAAGCCATCACAACCACAATTAAAAATCTTAATGAGATACATGGAATAGAGGATGTTACATTATAATTATATCAGATTTACAATGTACTTATTTAAAAAGAAAAATAAATAAATTAAAGAATAAAGGGAATTAATGGTTAAAATATAAGTAATGAATAATATTAATTAAGATAACAACAAATTAAACTGTTGTATCTAAATATTTTTTGAGCTAGCTAGCTAGTTAATTGGTGTTGAGTTATTATCACTAAAACTCACAATTGGTAAGTATGTTAAGAAGCAAAACCCTTGTATGGATCAAACGTCTAAACATACACTCCAACTCAACCTCAAGATCTTCAATTGCTATTTGCACCCCTGCCAACCTTTTCTTTGCACTTTGAACCATCATGGCATCAAACACATCATCACAATTATGCAAACTCACACCAACAAGCTTTGATGCAAAAGATCTTTTGCCACTTGGTTTTGAATCCAACCAAGGTGTTGAAATTAAAGACAACAATGATTCCACAATTGAAACACTTGTCATCCTTACTTCACTTAACACATCAACAACTAATTTTAGTTTTTGTTCTTTCATTGGGGGATGCAAATTCAATTTTTTACTATTCACACCCTTCAACCATTTCAAACACTTCAAAGTCTCTTTTTTTAATTTCTTCCTATAAATATTGTGAGAAGTAATTTTCTCTTCAATTCCTGGCTCCCCAATGCTTGCTCTACGCAAAGTAAATTGAAGTTCTTGAAGGTGTTCTTTCACAAACAAAAGAACATCTTTTGAAATACCACACACTTCCAATATTCTTAATGATGATTCCGAAACATCATTGACCCATTTTTCTTCTCTTTGATTCACAAGTGATTGTTGCACAATTGGAGAGTGAAGAAGATCATTTGCTGAATTTTGCATGTCTTTAAGTGCATCAAAATCAAGTGGGCCCATCTTGAATATTTCAAGAAATTAAAGGTTTGCACTTAGAAATATTTTAGAGGACTAGAAATTAAAGTTGATGATAATTATGGTATATAGCTTGTAGGGTGTGGTTGAAGGAGTTTATATAGTAATAAAAAATTAAAAACAAAGAATTTGTTTATACTAAGTAGATCGTAGATTTGAAGATAAGGAAGGAAAAATGAAGTATCCTATTGTGGTACGGAAATGGAATAATAATTGTAACAACTATAAGGTACAAATTAATTTGTCTAAAGGAAAGTTCCATTTGGATATGTTGATGGTTTTAGGATATTGTTGTTGAATATGAGAACAATATGATTAACAATATATGCATGCACGAGTGCATGCCAACCTGTGAAATAGTTACTTGGAAAGCAACAACATAGAAATAAATTATTTAAGGAATGTTAAAATATGATATTAGATTATTAATTAATTAAAAGATTGTGCTAAATAAGTATAATATAAGCATGGATTAGTGACAACTGTGGACTGTGCAATGGTTTTGTTTAGTAAGTTGATGACATATGATCTGGATGCTACCATCCACCGTTTAATCGGATTGTTCCTAGAAATTTCCCCTGCTTTAAGAAAAGACAGAAGTTGTCGAATTCATACATGAAATTATAGTACATGCAAATCTGAAAAATACATTTGATTTTTGTATGTGTATATACTTTGACGATTTAATATCACAAATGTATAGAATAATCAAATTTTAATATAGAAATACAAACCGAAGATTAGTCAACGAAGCAGGACAAGGCATCTAACACTAATACGGTTTTCTTATAAGATTAGAGGTGTGCGCATGAATAACTCAATCAATAAACTGTTATATCATAGTAGTTTTTTATATTTGACTTAATTTATCATTACAAAATCAAATTAAAATTAAAATGTGAAGGGAGCATCTCTTTATAAACTCAATTTCAATTATATTTATCCAAATGCTGACTTAGATATTAAACATAACTACACGTGTTTGTGTTGTGTCTTTTGTTGATGGAACCAAAATTCAATTTATCAATTGCTTGTGTCTTTTGTTGTTGGAACCAAAATTCAATGTATCAATTGCTTATGCATCCACGTCGCTTCTTTAGTAACCAAAATTCAATGTAATCATAGCTTATGCTTCAACATCGCTTATCTTTCTTGGTGACCATGTTACTACATAAGCAATGGGTACATTGAATTTTGGTGATTAAAGACTCTCTCTTCCGTTATATTATATATGTATATATACATGTTCGTCATCATTTGAAGAGAGAAAGAAACCCCTCTATATTCTTTGGAATACAATGGCTTGTTTTGTTATTTTTTTTTTATCTTTGATTTTGAATATTATGTGTGTTCTTTTTGTATTTTTTATTTCAACTTTACCAAATTTAAGTATAAATGATTAGTCACATATTAACTTAAAAATAAGAGGATAGAAGGATTTATAAGAGAGAAAGTTTGATTAATTCAATACTTGGACATTTTAGTTTGAGACATACTATCTTAATCAGCATATGTTTGAAATCACTCAAAATTCAAATGAAATCACAATGGCTCACGAAGCAACAAATTAAAAAAAAATCCGATTATTTAATACTTAAACTTTTTGGTTGAGATGTAGTGTCTTAACACATTTTAGATATGGTGTCAAAATTTCAAAAAATAACCACGAATTGAAGCTCCAATTTTTTTTCTTATGTCAAACAAATAACTAATTATATTAAAAATGCTACCCAAAGTACAAAATTCATTAAGAATAGAAAGAATGAGATCATGATAGTTACACAACACTCAAATCAACATATGCATTATAAACATACATCACCAAAAACTCAAGACTTAAAATAACCTAAACATCCAACTGAATTAACACACCATTGATTTAGATCATAAGTATATGTAGTCTTAAACCATGACCATGTCATGTCAAACCTTTAATGGATTCAACAAGAGGTATATCATGACACTTTTTTTGTCCACTCATGACATTCTTGTTGGAAGAAAAAAATTGCGAAGTTTCTTATCTTCTAAATTGCTTCAATACTACACAACCAAATAACTCCAAGTTTCTCAAAACAGTGCTTAATTCTAGGACTCAAAACGCAGAAGTGTTTAGCATGGTCCACTCCACCATTAGCACAAACACTATTAATAACCAATTCAATACCATCGACCAAACATTTCCAAAAAATGGGCAATAAAAAAATAATGCATATCTTCATCATTACCACAAGCACTAACACAAGATATCAAATTCCAATTTGAAAACCCTCTACGAACAAGATTGTCTTTAGATGAGATTTAGTAATTCAACATCCTCCAAACAAACACCGAAATCTTTAATGGAACTAATTTATTCCAAACAATGAGATACATCTGATCATCCTCAACAATATCAAGCTCTTGATGTTGCATCAACACCTAATAAGCATTCTTAACTGATCAATATTTTACATTTATTGTGTTTGTTGTTCGTGTCAATATTTCATAAATAACAAAAAATTTACATTGCATATAATGTCCACACATCATCTCACACATATATAACAAGTATAATGTTACAACAAAACACTAATTACACTATAAAATTTATCACACAAGATTGAGTTTTTGGTTTAATTAGGGATAAGGGCTTGTTTGAGCCTGTTACAATCAATAAAGTAAGCAAAACCATAAGCCATATTTTTCAAAGTGGCCTCATGAAGATCTATATCAGAGGTAGCAGTTGCATCAATGGAGAAGAACACCCTAAACCCTCTAATAAAAGCCTCACGCGCCGTCGTCTCACAACACAAGTTAGTCATGACACCCGTCACTATAACCTCATCCACGCCCATCTCCACCAGTTTTTCTTCCAAACCCGTCTTCCTAAACGCGCTGTATGTACTCTTCTCCACCACCATGTCCCCACCTAATAACCACATTTATCATACCATCAATGTGTCAAACTACACATTCACTACGACAGTGGCATGATGCAACAGTTGTGATGACTATTAAATCTAGAGAGACAAATTGTAGGGGATCAAAGTCCACCGTGTGTATATGGTAAAAATAAAATCTATACAATATTTACAATTTTGTAAGAGTTAGATCCCTGAACAAAACATTAATTGACTAACCAATTAGAACTAGTTTTCCCACAAATTGAGAGTTAAAGAAAAAATAGATACTCTAACATTCAACTTTGTTTACACAATCATCTAATTAGATATCATATCACATCCTAAATGTTTGTTGAGACTCAATTTAAAGAAGGCGTAAAATATATATTATAATTTCGATGCATAGTTATTAAAATCATTTTTTAAATAAATGTGGTGAGATTTGTAAGGTAGAATTGTTGTTGCTCACCGTTGCGGTCCAACGCCGTCATGAGCTGAGCCTCTTCGGTGCCGTCGACAATGAGGTCTCCAAACCACCACTCATCTAGCATGCCGTGGTCGGAAGGAGACTTGTGGCAGTGGCGCGTGAATATCACGGGAATGGAAGCGCGTCTGCAGAGGGTAATGGTGGTGTTGAGGTTGTGAAGAATTGAGGATCCCATGGAAGAGAAGTAGTTCTGCATGTCGATGACCAAAAGTGCACATGATTTAGGATTTGGGTTTCGATTCCTTACCTCGTACTTCTCATATGACGATGATGAACTCCCCTTTTTGTGAGAACTAGACATTGATTTTTTGTGTATGGAAAAGAGGATGATCAGATAGCTCTCAACAATTGATTATTACTATATGATTTTTTTTTAATTTATCCAAGAAAAAACCCTTTTTTTTAATATACCATTTTCTTTTTTTTTTATTATAAAAACACCATTATTATGTTATATAAGCAACATAAACAATCTTTATATTTATTAAAAAATTGAGATTAATTTCGTGTGTCTATGTAAAATAATGTTAATAACGTAACACAATAGTCAAAAGATATTATAAACATTCTAATAATAATTATTATAGCCTATGAATAGTTTGTATTTTGTCTCTTATGTAACTCTTTGGCTATAAAAGAAGGTGTATAATTTAATAATTATAATTTATTGTCAATTAAAAAATAATTACTTATAAAAAATAACATCAAAATAAATAAATCTTTTTTTTTTTATGTTGTACAAGAAAATTAAGTATATGTATCTACAGATGTGGACAACTAAGACTATTTTTCGTGTAAAAACATTTTGTGTTTTTATTTTACGTGTTCATTTTATCATGATGGAAGACTCTTAAGTGAAATTTTATTATAAGTGAAATTTTATTATAGAGGAAAAGATGAAATGCTAAATAATGACAGTATATTTTTAGAAATGATGAAAATACTTTTTTTTTTAATATTTTTATTATTTTTAGAAATATTGTTC
>JBBPBT010001345.1:272150-285253 GCA_037974875.1 Cicer bijugum | reverse complement strand
TTATTATTATTACTATTACTATTACTATTATTATTATTATTATCATTATTATTATTTATTAGTATATTTTTAAATATTATAATCAATTTTAATTTATTAAATAAACAATTGTCCAATTAGTATTTTTAATGTATTTTCTTTGAAATTTATAAAATAGTTTACTATTTTTAATTTTAGTTATTTTTAATTTTAATTATTTTTAATTATAATTATTTTTAATAATAATTATTATTATGTATTATTTATTATTATTATTATTATTATTATTATTTATTATTATTTATTAATTTATTATTGGCATTTATTAATTTATTATTATTATTTATTATAATTATTTATTAATTTAATTATTTATTAATATGTTAAATTCATATAATAATGCATAAAACGACAACAATAAAAATTTCAACCTTAATAAGAGGTTGCCTCTAGGCCAACGACATCCGACTAGGTCCATTTCAGTGTTGTTTTCAATTGGTCAACCCTGGACCAACGACTTCCTATTGGACCCAAAAATTATGGCAATCTAAAATATAAAACTGAGAATGGAGTATTTGATTGAAAAAATAAAAAAAGGATAATACTGAAGAGAGAAAAAATCCAATGAATTTTTCTATTTTTAATGGAATATTAGTGGGATATTTTGATTTTTTGGTTTAAAAGTGATGGGAATTACCATTATAGTTAAAGACCTATTAAAAGTTACAAATATGTATTAATCACGTATTTAACATATATTTTATTAACTATTTACATTAAATAAAATATTTTAAATTTTTATATTTTATTAATTGATTAATGTTTTATTAACTAGCCCAATTTTTAAATAAAATAAAATAAAAATACTCCATTTTGGAAACTATATACTAAACTACTTTTTTTTGTCTTAATTATAAATGGCTTTTGCAAACTCGAGTTTCCAAAAGACAAATTCTGTAAGGGATATTTAAAAAAAATCAGTTTTTGTTTCAAATTAAGAGTATATATATATATATATATATATATATATATATATATATATATATATAATTCATTCGTAAAAAACATCATAAACTTGACAGCGCTTTGGTACATCACGAGTTTGTTCTTCTTCTTGATCTTCAACTTCTTGCTCTTGAGGATGTCTAAGAGGAAGAGTCGAGGAGGAAGTGATGTACAAGAACTACTTTCACCTTTGAGTCCAGTTGGATATTTGATTTATCAGAGTATATACATATTAAATTCCTCTTCGCTTGATACAAATGATAGTCGACAATTGTCTTCTTGATGTGATTGTTGGTCGTCAAAATTAAATTGTTTCTCTAACGTGAACCCGCAAGATTGATGTGGTGTGTGGCAATAAGTATGAGGAGGCGGTCGAGTGTTAGGATTGATGTGATGTGTGAGAATAAGTATGAGGTGGCGGTCGAGTGCTAGAAGGTGTTTGTATATAATATTGTTTTTGTTGTGTTGTGTTTGACATTGATTCTTGGAATTTTTGGAAAAAAATCTTAGGTAGATTGTGGTGGAGGTTGGGTGGATTGGCACGAGGATCAACCAATTGATTTTCTATGAAAATAAATCGTTTGGAATTTTTGCAAAACCAAATCATGTATTCATAACTTGGTTTAAAACATTTAAGGATTAGATTATAATACTTGATAATTTTTACATCATTTATAACAAGATATGCATTAAGTGAGGCATCATTCGAATATTACAGCAATCAAATCAGGATGGCAAATCCAGAGGCTTTAAGATGGATCGATAATATCCCCATAACAATGAACTATGGTGTATTCTCAAGGTCGACGATGGGAACACATGACAACAAAAATTGTCGAGTCAATCAACGCAGTGATCAAGAGTACACACACAATCTCCCAATCAGTACTTTGGTTTAATCAACACACTATAGGTTGAGAGTTTTATATGCAGAAAGGGGACAACAAAATCATGCATCATTAGCTTCTAGTCGAGTATATACAGACGATTGCATGGACAATATTAAATATGAAGTTGGTAAGTCTAATATTCACTAAGTCATGCAATTCAACTGAAATTGTTATTCTTTCATGGTGCATGAAACAGTCAACCCAAGAGAGGTGCGACCAATTGGTCATTTTGAAGTCAACCTTCAAAGAAAATGGTGTGATAGTGGAAAATTAGGCTACACACATGTGTTGTTCATATGTCATAGTTGTATGTTCTTACGTTCGTCAAAACTATTTAGTGCATTTGTCTGAAGTGTACAAGGTTGTTAATGTATTCAACATCTACAAAAGAAGAGTTTTCACATATACCCAATGAAAGATATGTTGAGACAAACTCTATAATTAAAGTTTTGATGAAAACAAACAAAAGTTAATTAAGAAAGTTAATCATGATTCTAAAAGTATTATGTTAATTTAACTGGTGTTTTTGAGTGAATTCTATTAAAAGACAGAATCAAGAAAAGCATAGGAAACAAGATCATTCTGCAGCAAAACAAAGAACGATCTCCAACTTTTTCAATCATTCATCACAACATGTTGCTCAAAACTGTTCTACATCTTTATCAAAGAATTTGCCCAGAAAACACATTCAAGTCTATTCAGTTCATGACAAGGAACAAGTAGGATTAATCCAAACTCAAAAAGGATGTTTAATCACAAAATTAAAAGGGCCCAAAGATGGACAAAAGTCATGATGACCTAAAGAATTCCAAAAAATTCAAAAGTCAACAAAGCCCACTCAATCATGACATATGACAAGGAAATCATAAAAGAAATCTAGGTTAATCAAAACGGGAGCTCCAAAATGATTATTTAAGCTCAAGAACGTTCACTCAAAACCCAGAACGTTCTCCGTTTTTCTGCTCATCAACAGCAGCCTTGCATCAGCTCTGTTTCAGCCTGCAATTCGTTTCTAATCTCTCCAGCTGCACTCAAGACTCAAGATGGAGAATGTATCATTCAAGATCAATGAAGAAACATAAACGACGCTGTCAGTAAAGTACAGTACTGCATTTAATGCTAAAATCCAAAAGTTAAAAAGGCTATGTCATAGCTTGAAATGTCTATTCAAGTACAACCTTAAATCCAGGAAAAGCATGGCCTCTCCAATAGCTCTTTCATGCTTATCCTGTGCATTTCCAGCCTATAAATAGCAGACCTCAATCATGAAGAAAGGCAAGAAACTCGAGCACTAAGTATTCAATCATACTCAATCACTTAAAGCTTGAATTTCTGCAAAACAGAGGAAGTAACTTTTTCTGCAATTGCCAAAACAGTTGCTGCTGCTATTTCTTGATCTAGCTGCGAAATCATCTTATAGATCATTTGTAAAGAATCTATTCTCAAACAAGAGTTGAGCAAAAACAGATTCTATCAAAATCAATCCATTTGTAAAAAAAACCTCAAACTATAAGAGTTTCCTCATAGTTTGTTTTAGATTGTTTCCTATCAAGATTAGATAGGTGTTATCATTGCTTTCTGGGTGGAAAGTAATAGAGGCTGAAATAGATCAAGGCTGGTCTATACTAGGTGTTGTAAGATTAAGAAGGTTCTTCGTTTTAAACACTTAGTGGAAAATCTCACAGTGTGAGGACTAGACGTAACCCATATTGGGTGAACCAGGATAAATCTGTGTGTGGTATTCTCTTCTCTACTCTCTTTATTTACTGCACTATATTGATTGATTAAGAAAAGGGAAAACCTGAATTTACTGTTTAACACTAATCAAAGAACGTTCTCTGTTTTACAATTAAAACCAAGAACGTTCTCCGTTTTACTTTTCATAACCAAGATCAATCTTGAGTTGTTTTCTTGAAAGTTTAACAGGAATTTTAAAAAAGGAGTATTTACAATTCAAATCCCCTTTCTTATAAATTAACGGTGTTACTTCAAGATATTGGTCCACATATTAAGGTAAAACATTGTATCAGAATCCTGAAATGCAGAGAATTAAAAAAGATCGTTCAAATAGTACCCATACTAGAACTGAAATTGACATTAGAGAAAAAGTGTCAAGAAAATGTGAACTATGTCGGTTAACTGGTCATATTCGAAACCATTGTTCAAATGTTACAAACTCTAGTCAATCTATATAATTTATTAATTAAAATTTTAAAAATTTGGCTATGTATAATTAAATTTTGTTCAAGCTTTGCCAGTAGAAAAAAAACATTTATACTTGTGAGTATCCATAGAAAAAATCCACGCCAGACACAAGTAGATTAACGGGTGCATGCGGATAAAATAAATAAATATTTTAACTATCAATTAGTTAATAAATACAAAGACATATACCATATCCGTTAGTAAATTAATAAAATTACTATTGTATTTTTGTTTCCATGTTAAAATATATATACTTTTTATGATGAAATTTAATTTGTTATGTGTTTTGTTTGTATGCTAAATATTTTTATGTGACAAAAGAGAAGAAAACATTCTACAAAAAAATTTGTTACATAAATAAATTTTTTTTTTGAAATATGATATCCGTACATATCTAATAATATTCACGGATATTTAAAAATATACTAAATGCTCATTACGTAAACATCTATATAGATATGGATAAAACACAAGTGTAATTTTATTTAATGTAGTAGATAAAAAAATAACTACTATCAATCAATATTTGTAGAAATCTATTGTCATCCCTACTCTATCCTATAATTAATGTTACATTAATTTATTTTATACATATTAAAAAAAATTATACGTCAAGAAAAAGAAAAGACTATAAAAGAAATAAAATATTAAGCTTATCAAATTATTCATATTACACATTGATATATCTATTAATAATATCATAAATATAAAGTGAAGTATTGAAGATTATAGTTAGAAAATAGTTACTGCTACATTAAGAATTGAAAATAATGTAGTGTTTCTTTATAGACAATTTGTTTTTGAAAGTGTGACTAATAACATTGGTGCAACTAATTAAAGAAAAAGAGTCGCGTCATGACATCTTCTCACCTGATCTTTGTTTAGGGGTACATAGGTGCTGCCATATTGCCTAAGAACCATGCTGAGATAGTTTTTTTGTTTGTTGAAGAGGTAATTGCTATGTAATGTAACACGGAAATGCGTGTTGCGTTTCTGTAAGATCCATAGTTTTTAAATCTTAAATTATGCAATTTTAGGATATTTTGTGTGGAATTTCTTAGGCTGTTAGCCCAGTTTTTGGTATTGAGTGAGTTAAATGCCAAAAATATATTTTTGGAATTTGGATTAAAATTAATGGTCGGAAAATAATTTACTTCCGTTACGAAGGATTTAATACCGGACAATTTTGTTAAAAATATCTCGGGTTGCTGAAAATTGTACCGGACAATTGAGTTGCAACGAGAGTAGATATTTTTATTAAATTAGACTAAGAGGGGAATGAAATGATGGAGGTAAGAGTTGTTAGATTATTGTTGGTTCTGTTTTAATTATAATATATTAATATATAAATATATATGTATATATTGTAAGTAATATATATGTGTATATATATATATATATATATATATATATGGTTGGAGGGAAATGGAAAAAAAAAAAGAAATAGAAAGAAAAGAAATAGAAAGGAAGGAAAAAGAAAGAAAGGAAAACGGAAAGAAAGAAAATCAAGATCCATCTTCTTCCTCTGTCGCGTGACCACCCATTCTTCCTCCTTCTTCCATCTTCATCTTCTTTGCTTCCTTTAAGTTCGAGAGTAGAAACCCAAGGTTTGTGGGTGAGTAAGAACAAATTTTCAGCTTCTTCCTTCTTCCCGGATTCAAAAACGGAGTTATGGATTTCAAAACCGTCAAACACAAACCTCCCCGTTTCATCTAGATCCAAGCTTCGTTTCGCAAAGAGATGGAAGGGAAAGTTGCTCACTACCACGCTACGGTGCTAGGGAACCAACTTTGAAAGCGGCGTTGCGAGTTGAGATTTTACCGGATTTACTCGCGGTACCGTAATCGAACGTCAAAGCTAACGTGAAGGTAAGGGCTCCTTCCAAACATCTAGTTTGCATTTAGGGACTTATCTGTAGTTGTGTGGAAAAGAATTTTGTTAGGGTTGAAGTATTGGTTTTGGGGGGAAATGAATTTAACTCGTTATTGTATGATTTTGAAGAAATGAGATTTGAGGTGTTTGAGGGGTATGTTGTGATGATTGTGTTCTTCATATTTGACATGTTCATAATCAATCCTTATGAAATTTGATATGTGTATGGTTGGATTTTGTGGATAAATGAATTGATGTGTTTTGGTGTGAATTGTGGATTGAATTTGTGAATATGTTTGAGTATGTTCTGTGTGGAATTTGAAAACCATTAGAGTTAAACGAGTATTAAAAATGAGGAATCTTTTAATATCTTTGTTTACTTAATGATTGTCGTTCGAATTGTAAGAGTTAAATGGGTATTAAAAATGGGGAATCTTTTAATATTTGCCTTTACTTAATGGTGTTTGTCCGTGAGAGACTACACCCCGATAAATTGTGTTTGTCCGTGAGAGATTGCACAGGTGTTTGTCCGTGAGAGACTACACCCTGGTAAATTGTGTTTGTTCGTGAGAGACTGCACATGTGTTTGTCCGTGAGAGACTACACCCTGGTAAATTGTGTTTGTCCGTGAGAGACTGCACAGGTGTTTGTCCGTGAGAGACTACACCCTGGTAAATTGTGTTTGTCCATGAGAGACTGCACTCGTGTTCGTTCGTGAGAAACTGTATGTTTAGGATTTACGCCTCTCGCAGAGGGTTTTGTTTTGGAATTCTGAGTCCATGCATTTTGGCATATATGCATCGCATTAGGGTGCTCGGCACGCGAGTCGTGTTTGTTTCAAATTTATGATTGAGTGTTTTGAATTTGAGTTGTCGTGGTATTTGCGTTGAAATTGCTAAGTGTTATGAATTGATTATTGTGTGTAAGTGTGATGGGTTGTAAAACTATTTCGAAACTCAATTTGTCGTGGTGATCGTGTGGGAATTGCTAAGTGTTAAGATGTGGAATTGTGTATGAATGTGATTGAGTTAGTTTATGTATTTTTGGAAGAATAAGCAGGGAAATCGATTTCCCAATCGATTGGATGAGTTATAGGGACTTCCCTAATTTGACATAATCGATTTGTCAATCGATTTTATAATATGTTTTTCAAAACCATTTAAGAAATCGATTTGGAAATCGATTGGCATTAAGTCAGTGGCTCAGCTATGCTGTCAATCGATTGCCCAATCGATTGAATTAAGCCCAGAGTTCAAATTTCACTAAAAACCTTCAGGAAATCGATTTGGAAATCGATTGGCTTAGTAGAAATTCTTATTTTGAGTTAGATAACAGATTGCTCAATTGATTTATCAATGTCTTGGTTAGTTATGTATTACTTGATGGATTGAGAACTTTATTTTGATTTCATTTTTTATTGGCAAGCATTATATGAACTTTTCGCATATGGAAAATCCTTTTAAGGTGCATACTTAGTTGAAAGGTTATTTTGTGCATTTAAAAACTTCAATGTTATGTGTTAATTGTTAATTTCGGTTGGTGACCCTTTACAACTATTGTAGAAATCTGGGGCTTGCCCTCAGATGAGAACCAGGACCATCCTACCGGTTTGTACCCTGTGGATGGGAATGTAGAGGGGAATGCCTGACTGGAGCTATGTTAGGAGGATCTTACGGGGCGCGTGGAGATCACTCAGGGCGTTTAGTTTATTTTGGAGAATGATCAGATTAGGTTGACATAGAGGGAACATACGTCTTTCTTTTGAATTGTATTTATTTTTAAATGGAAGACTATACCTATACTATTATTGTCAGCATGACATGCTATTTTCGATGGATTCCATGTACCACTTTTTGATGTGTAAATATTTTGGATTCATATTTTGAGAAACTTTTCCGCTGCTTGTAAATTATAATGACTCAATTATTTATCCAAAGGTGTTTCCTTATTTATTTCTCTGTTTTATTTTAATTTCTTTTGAAAAAAAAAATACACCCTCGATTTGAAAATCGGGGTGTTACAGTTTCCAAGTGGAATCGTTACTTTGATGGTTTCACTTTTTTGTTTTGTTTTCCATACACTAGTACAATGTAATTTTTAAATGCCTCAGTGTTTAACTGTTTATTCAATAAATCATTTTTTCTCTAGATTGAATTATTGTCTACTTTAAATACTGTTTTTATAAGCTTTGTAAATAATTGTTGAGTAATATTGGACGGTCCTTTTAAGTTATTTTATTGTATCATATTAGTCTTTTTCGTTTTTTTATTCCCTTTCTTCATCATTTTATCTTTATTTCTTGCAAAACAAAACCCTAACACGTGAATTCAGTTACTTACTCAGCTAGTTCAGTTACTACATGCCAGAATTTAGTTTATTTATTTAGTTACACCTTTATTTATTGGATTATACATATAATTGTCTAAAAACACAGTTTAACTCTGAAATTGTAGTTTAGAGCATTTGGGCCAAAACTAACAGAAGAGTTTAAAAGGAAATGCATTGCTAGTGTAAATTAGTTTTACACTATCATCTAATGAAAGTCTATTGTTTTGCCACATCAACTCAATTTTATAATGAAATTGATTATACAGGGACAAAGTAGTGAGTTTTTATTGAATGTCAAAGTGTAAAACTATTTTACGCTTGGTTGTCCCTTTAACTCTTAACAAAGTTTCAAAATATTCATTTAACGTCTTTTTGATCACATTGACAATTTCAAGGCTAAATTGTCGAACTAAACAAATTAATGTGGTCAAATATGATTAAGTTTCAGTAAGAGTTCTGAAGTTTTTCTGATTTTAAGGTCCAAATTGCTATACACCTAACAATGTCTAGACTAAATTGGTTGTTCTTATTATAAAATATTTATTTATTTTTCAGTAATATCTTTTTTTTATTTTATATCAAAATACTCTATTCTCAACTTTATATACAAGATTGTCATACTGTTTGGGCCCAATAGAAAGTCGTTGATCCAGAGTGCGACCAACTGAAGGCAATACTGGAATGGACCTAGTTGGAGGTCGCTGGCCCAAGGAGCGACCTCTTATTAGGATTGAATTTTTTGTTGTTGTCGTTTTATGCATTTTTATAGGAATTTAATATATTAATAAATAATTAAATTAATAAATAATTATAGTAAATAATACATTAATAAATAATAATAATAATAATAAATAATACATTAATAACTAATAATAATAATAATAATAAATAAATTAATAAATAATAATAATAATAATAAATAATTATTATTATGATTAAAAATGATTAGAATTAAAATTAAAAATAGTAAATTATTTTATAAATTTCAAAGATAATACATTAAAAATACTAATTGGACAATTGTTTATTTAA
Organism: Cicer bijugum; assembly: GCA_037974875.1. Taxonomy (NCBI): domain Eukaryota; kingdom Viridiplantae; phylum Streptophyta; class Magnoliopsida; order Fabales; family Fabaceae; genus Cicer; species Cicer bijugum. The sequence goes on along the minus strand of JBBPBT010001345.1, from coordinate 275,942 downwards.
TAAATTAAAATTAATTATAATATTTAAAAAAACAAAATACTAATAAAATAATAATAATAATAATAATAATAATAAAAATAAAAGAAGCATACCGATGAGGCGTGTTTGAGAGTAGGAGAAACCATAAACATCAATTTTTGTCCATCTTCTAATGTTTCTACGAAGAGTTAGTGAAGTTGGAATATTTTTTTTAGATTATTAGTCTTCTCAATATTTCTATAAAATTCGTAACTTATCTATTTATGAAGTTTGTTGTTTTATAAAGTTCTTTTTCACATTGACTTTAATTTGACTCAAGCCAACGTTAAAATGACCGTGTGAATAATGATTACATTATTGATTGATTAATTTTTTGATTTAGGGTATGTTTATCAATTTCGAATCAACCATTTAGAATGTGTTTTCATAATTTATTTTTGACATTTTCACATAAATTATCATGTTGAGACAAGGAGTCAAAGAAACCAATCATTTTTGCTTGTGGACTCGAATTAGAGTCGGCCAAAGTAGAGGCACTTAAAACCCTAGTTCTAGAACTCACAAAAAATAATTTTTTATTTTAATTTTTATACAGTAGAGAGTGGCAGTAATATCTTGTAAAAACTTTTCAAACCTGCACCAACCATACACATAAACTTTTCAAACCTCCAACAAATTTTTAATTTCCAATTATTGACATAATTATTATTTGAATCGATACTTGCGTTGATTTTGGCCAATTAAAACCATAGAATAATGCAAAGGTATTTTTTTTACTATTTTTTTTTTTAAATTTCATGAAATCTTCGTCTGAAATTCTTTTGTCAATAAGACAAAAAATTATTTTTCACTTTGCTCTTATCACTTGCCATAATATATTAAGGTATATGTTTTTAATTTATTTGTCTCTTTTTAATATATTTATATATTTTTCTAATTTATATGGCATACAAGTAAATATTTATATTCTAAATTATTGGTCTTTCTTTCCAATTTTAGTAGAATCAACAATTTCTATTAGGTGAAACTGGAACTAAAAGAAATTTTTAGTTCAAATAGTATCTTAATGATCAAGTTCTATTGTTTGAAACTCAAATTAATTAAATCTTATATAAGATAAACGATGTTACAAAAATGATTAAATGAATTAGCTTTATTATCGATTAAAAAACAATTGTTAAACGAAATTAATTACAATAATTTGATAAATAATTTTGCAATGAAAAAAGTGCAAAAAATAAATTTTGAATAAAATATTAATAATTTATTTATTTATTTTGAAAATATTTCGTTTGGTAATTTTGCTTTAGGCCTCATAACATGTTGGGTCGGTCCTGACTCGAATTAACATGTGGAAGCTTTGAAATTAATGTTGGTGAGAGTGAGGATATTATAATGTGAAATGAATGAAAAAACTGCATTTTCTAATAATTTATTTGTAGTTTGTTAGACGCGGCGGTAGACCTAATTAGTAATAATTGAATTAATATGACAAATTGGAGTTTGTACGATTATCATATACATATGTATTAAAAAAATTATAAAGTGTTTTGTGATTTAATTTCTTGCAACGGTGTAATAAATGTAAGAAAGTTTAAATTTTTATATGATAAAGATCAAAGTCGCACTTAAGAGAGGGTAGGCATAGCCCTCCCTCTTCATCTAGTGCCATTCAGTTAAATATATACAAATGAAAAGTTACAATTCTTCAAGTAATGGAGGCGTTGGTTGTGCCAAAATTAATTTTAATTTTCATCAATGCTTTGAGGGGTTATGTTTAATGTTTGTAGAAACTTTTTTAGACAATTGTTTTTTGCATTTAGTTTATTTATCATACTTTAATTGTTGAATTGAGAATTTTTTATAAATATTGCATTTTACTCTTGACCTCCTTATACATAAAAAGAGAAAAATCAAGCTTTAGTTTTGTTTATTCATTTTCTTTAATAAAATATGATCATAAAAAAAATTTAATATAGTGAATGGATGGTCTCTAGTCCAATACTTATATTTTTACCACTAGATCAAACTATTGGAGTTAAAATAAATGATATTTTTTTATTCAAGTAATAAAATAATGTTTGATCTTGGTCCCTTATCTATGGAATTTTTGGATTCGTCTCTGTATGATGAAAATTTTAATTTTTAAGATGTATGAGATAAAAGTTTTGATTTTTATGATTACTTGAATATGTGTATATGATTTTCATGATATGTGTGGTAAAAGATTTGATTGTTATGATAGTTGTATATGATAAGTGATATGAAGGTTTTATTTTATTCGCAAAAGAACGTGTGGTGTATGATTTTGGTGATTTTTGAATAAGATGATGATTTTGTATAAGTAATTTTTAGAAGCATATGACACGATTTAGTGAGAATATCTATATGTGTGAGAATATTTAAATTTATTAATGCATCATCATATTTTGTCATATGCATCTTCGTGGAAGTTTTTTTTTGTGATCAGTTTATTTTCTCCATTGGTGTGAGTGATTTTTCTGTGTGGAAGTTGTCGTTGTAGCAAGTTTATTTTTCTCATTGGTATGAATGATTTTTCTATGTCAAAGTTGTCTTAGTGACATGTATTATATTCGGATCATATAACATTTAGAATCATGTATCACATGAGATGTGTATCATATGTGATAATAATTTATCTTAGATGATTTGATGTTTTAATGATAAATTGATTTTCTTTGACTAATTTTGACATTACAATGTGATATCTCCTTGAATTTTTGATATAACATGATGCGTTATGATACGACTTTATTATGATTTCTTGTATATTCTCCTTACTTTTATTATATTATCAACATGATTTCAAAACACACCTCATTTGTTGTTTGTCTTTGACTGATTTGACCTTGTGTTTGCAATATTGCAGTTATTACAGGAGAGTGAATCTTGAAGTTTAAATTTAGGATAAACTCGACTTGATAATGACACTAGAATGGATCTTTAGAGTTTTGTTTTTAATTATGTCATTTGACTATAATGTTAACGATGTACTTTTCAGAAAGAGTAGTTAACTCTATTTTATTGTTACAATAAGGAAATATAATATTATTTGAGGAGCAATGTGTACTTGCGTAAATGTGATACCTTAAGCATCATTAGGATATTTCAATGAAATTTGAAAATAATTTTACCCTCTTATTTAATAGATTTTTTCTCTATTGTGAATTTGAGTTCAAGCTTGAGTGATTAAGTCATACATCGACTAATAATATGGTAAATGTTGGACATATAAGAGATGTGACTCATATACCTAATGTCATACGATTTTAGGTTCAGATGTGATGTCAAAGTCTATTATGGTCTTGGAGCATTTGGCCCATTGTTTTTTCCCGCGTCCCCAAACTCCCCAGCAAGTGGTATTAGATCCTTGGTGGGGGAGTAGGAGTGGATCCTGGTATTGGATCCTTCTATCGAAAGTTTTCATGGCGATATAGCCAAGAGGCTGGTCCCAATTAGCGATTCAAGTGTCAATGGTTAAGTCTCTTGTCAATGGTTTACCTCACGATCTTCTCACCCCTTTTAACCATCCAATGGAAATAATGAGTTTTTGCATTCCATGGGATTCAAGCCCGGTACCTGGGGGATAAGTACCGCCTCCATACAGTCCCACTACCAATTGAGCTGAGGGGGTGAGAAGTTTATGAGGTAGCATCACCAATAATGGTAATGGCTCGAGTGTTACATAAAAATGCGCCTTTTTATGTAACACCTCGGCCATTACCGTTACCGGCGATGCTACTTCACGATCTTTTCAACCCCCCTAACCACCCATTGAAAACCTCATGATCT
>JBBPBT010001345.1:258746-271883 GCA_037974875.1 Cicer bijugum | reverse complement strand
TTATTTTTTATAATATTTTATTTTATTTTATGATATTTTTTTATTGTTTATGAATTTAATTTTTTTTTGTATTTTTTTTTAGTTAAGTACGAAGTAATAATATTTGAATTTTTTTTTGTCTTATTTAGTAGAAAAGTTTACAGCTTTTTTAAAGAAAATTACAACTTTTAAAATGTACTAGTATTTATTTATTGCTTAATTTATATTTTTACCTTATTTAAATGTATCTTGTATCTAATATTCTCTAAATTTATCATATGAGGAATCGATATAACAGAGAAGGATTTACTCGCTTTGAATATTTTTGGTGTATCAAATGACCTAATTTGACAAAAGAGATTCAAATGTTTAAAATCATGTTTATCACAATCATCTAATTTAATTTTTAAAATATTTTATAAAATTTGTATGATAATTTATTATATAGGATAATTGAAGATATAAATCAAAATCAAAATCATCAGTAACTTGCTCTCATAAGGAAAACTGTCCATTTACTCTCATATGTGTACCATTAAGTGTCGGTGAAGGATGGAGAATTAGTGTTCGTTGTGGGACACACAATCATGAATTACTTGATACTGTAATCAGTCATTCTTATTTGGGGCGTTTAGACGAAGAAGAGAGGAAATTTGTCAATGATATGACAAAGTATAAGCTTGCACCCAGATTCATTCTAAACGCTTTGAAAGTGAGAAATGAAGCCAATGTCACTATTCCCAGTCAAATATATAAAACAAGGAGTACTTATCGATCATCATTGAGAGGTTTGTACACAGAAATGCAACATCTGTTGAAGTTAATACAAGAAGAAAATTATGTGCATTGGACAAGAAGACGGGAAAATTTTGATATTTTGAGAGATATTTTTTGGACGCAACATGAGTGTATAAAGTTGTTAAACACATTTTATTTTATTTTGATATGTGATAGCACATACAAACCAAATAGATATCGGTTACCATTACTTGAAATAGTCGGTGACACATCTACTAGTTTAACATTTTCAGTTGAGTTTGCTTATTTGGAACAAGAGCGACAAGATAACTTCATCTGGGCATTTGAAAAGGTACGAATGTTGTTCAAATCTGAGTCTTTGATTTCTAAAGTTATTGTGACTGATAGAGATCTTGCCATGATGAATGGGATTGGTGTTGTGTTTCCTACTTCAATACATTTGCTATGTCGTTTTCATATTGAAAAAATTGTTGGAGCAAAATGCAAATAATATGTCAAAAAGGATAGACAAGAAGAAGTAATGGATTTATGGAAAAAGATTGTCTATTCGACTAGTGTGGAAGAGTATGACCATCATTTGCAACACTTTGAGCTATTGTGTGCCGATATTATTCTTTTTGTTGATTATGTAAAAGATTCATAGTTAACACCTTACAAAGAAAGGTTTGTCAAGGTTTGGACTAATACAGTGATGCATTTGGAGAACACAACATCTAACAGGTATTTTTAAAATATGATTTGTGTTGTTTTAGCAAACATGATTTATCAGAAAACATGCTTCAAACTAACAGGTATTTAATTTATTTGTAGAGTTGAGTTTGCTCATTGGAGATTGAAAAACATGCTTCAAACTAGTTTTGGTAATTTGTGTATAAGTTGGGATGCAGTGAATATGATGTTGAAGAACCAAATATGTATCATTCAATCTTCTTATTAGAAAACCATCAAGGACGTTGAGCACGAGTATAATTCACAATTTTTTCAAAATCTACATCACTGTGTATCAAGAAAATGTATGAAAAAAAAATTGATAAACAGTTGGAAAGGATGAAGATTGTAGGTACTAACAAAACAGAATGTGGTTGTTCAATTAGAACAACTCATGGATTACCATGTGCTTGTGAGTTGGCTATGTTGCAGATATATGGTAATGTTATCCCTTTAGATAGCATTCATGATTTTTGGAAACAATTAAGCATTGAACATGAATTAGAGGATGAAGAATCTTTATCATATTATGAATTTTCTGAAGAGTTGGAAGCAATGAAAGCGTACATGAAGAAACACAATATTATAAGTCAAAGGATATTCAATGCAAAAGTGCGTGAAGTTGTATTTCCACATACCACATCAATACTTGCACCACCAGAAAAAGTGAGAACCAAAGGAGCTGGTAAAAAGAAAAAAGAATTTGATACTCCTCGTGATCATTCATATTGGGAGTATGTTGATGCCTCTCAAGAATCTGCAAAGGCAATGCAACTATCTCAATCATCTCAACGTTCTGCAAGGCAACAATCTCAATCATCTCAACGTTCTGCAAGACAATATTTTAAGACACAATTTCCTACTTATATACATATGTATATTGATGAGATAGTAGATGTTGTGGCTGATGGAAATTGTGGGTTTTGTGCAATTGCAGCATTGCTGGGTTGGACCGAAGAATCTTGGGCTTTAGTTCAATCACAATTGGATAAAGAGATTGGTCTACATAAAGATGTTTATTCTAATGTTTTTGATGACAATGTTGAATCAGTGCGCAACTCATTGAAAATATCAAAATTGGGTGCTCAAGAAAAAAATAAGTGGATGTCATTACCTGACTTGGGTTACGTGATAGCAACACTATATAATGTCATATTGGTGTCGTTGTCTCGTAATCTGAATATGATATTTTTCTCGCTAAACAAATCACCATCGAAAGAGACTTCTATTCACTCTTTACTAGCAATTGGATTTGTTTACGAGAATCAGTGGGTACAGGTAAAATTAATGTTGTTTATCAAATTAATGTTAAAAAATTTATTATTCAGATAAACTTAATGCTTAATGTTTTTTAACCTTTTTTTATTGAGATCAAATTGAAGTCTGATTGTCATTTTCCACCTACGTCACAAAAATGGAAAGACTTTTATAGTGACACAACAAAGACTTGGGAAGTAGCTTATGCAGGACGTATGAAACATTGTGAACGTATCGATCCATCATTTATTAGATCATCGTGTATTTCATTAAATGTAGATTAGAATATATTGTATTTCATTTATCATGGATTATTATAATATCAGTTTTATCATTTTCAATATGTTTATCATGGATTATTATGACAAATTATCACATAACAAAATATCACTTAACACATAATATCTCAAATTACATTACATAACACATAATATCTCAAATTACATTACATAACACATATCTCAAATCAATAATCATCGTACAAAAGACTTAATTCACTTAAAATCTCATGAACTTCACTAAATGGAGCCACCAAATTAATGGCTCTACGTACAAGCTCAGCTGCTCTACGATCTCGGTCAGAAGATGCACAACAAGAATTAAAGGATTTTGTGAGGGCCAAAAGCCCTCACAAAGGGGGAAAAACAGCCACAAAGGTGGCTTTTGTGAGGGCTTTTGGCAGCCACAAATAAGCTGGTCACAAAATTTTGTGAGGGCTTTTGCAGCCACAAAGTGCTGAAACAGGTTGGATTTTGTGAGGGCTTTTGCAGCCACAAAAGACAGGCTGACTGGATTTTGTGAGGGCATAGGCCGCCACAAAAGACAGGCTGACTGGATTTTGTGAGGGCTTTTGGCCGCCACAAAATCATGCTGACTGGATTTTGTGAGGGCTTTTGGCCGCCACAAAATCTTGCTGACTGGACTTTTGTGAGGGCTTTTGGCCGCCACAAAATCAGGCTGACTGGACATTTGTGAGGGCTTTTGGCCGCCACAAATGCCAACGAAAATTATAAATTAATTTTTATATTATAATTAATATAATTAATATTATATATAATAAATTAATATAATTATAATTATAATTAATATAATTAATATATTTATAAATTAATATTAAAATTTAAATTATAATTAAATTAAATTTGAAAGACTAATAATTAAATTATTTAAATAATAAAATATTAATTATAAAATATTTAAATTAATTAAAATATATTTAAATTATTAATAATAAAATATTTAAATATTTAAATTAATAATTATAATTAAACATTAATTTAAATTAATGTAAATTATAAATAAATTATAATTTAAATTAAAATTAAATTAAATTTTAAATAATATTAAATATTAAATATTAAATATTAATTATTAAATATTAAAAATTAAATATTAAAAATAAATATTAAATATTAAAATTAAAATAAATATTGTATATAAAAACATAATATTAATAATAATTAAAGCTAGCTATAGCAATCATGATAAAATCAAATAAAACATGCATTCCAAAATTATCAATTAATGTCTTACAAACCCAAAATTAACAAATAATGTCTTACAAAGTGGAAATTAATTAAACACACATTAATAATGTCATACAACCCAAAAATAAATTATGAAATTCTTCAAATTATCACATCAATCATCATAATAATTCGTCTGATCAGCTCCGCTCCCACCATCATTATGTCCTGCATTCATACCCGACGAAAGAAGTCCTTCAAAAGTATTATGCATTTGTGTTGGAGGAGACATCATGCTTTGAAATTGAATTTCATCTTCAATGGCACCACCAGTAGTCGAAGGAGGAGCCCTAGCTGGATGAGGTTGATTTAAATCTGGTCTGATCAACCCAGCTGTTGGCATAGTCGGTCGGTATGCAGTTTGATGATTTGGTTGAGGTTGAGGAAGTTGATGTGAAGATGATGGAGCATACTGATAATTATGAAAATATTGTTGTTGCTGAAACATTGGCGGCTGTTGTTGCTGGAAGGCAGAGTTCGAAGGATCCTGTTGCTGAAACGTTGGAGGCGGTTGATGCTGCTGGGAGGATTGGGAGTAACTCTGTTGCTGCTGGAAAATTGGTTGTTGCTGCAAGTACTGAGGCCGAGGCGGGAACTGCTGATGAAAGACAGGAGGAAATGAAAATTGTTGTTGTTGAAATTGTTGTTGCTGCTGAAACTGCTGCTGCTGCTCTTGAAACCTCTGTTTCCATTCCTCATTCAATTTATCAATCGCGGCTTGTATCAGCTGCTGTGTCCTTTCTTCTTGCTCACTTGCCCATTGCTCCTTTAACTGATCAAGATTATCTATCGGCACCGGACGATGAGATCGATCCGTACTAGCATAAGAAGAAGACGTCTCAGTTTGAATATAGCCGGTTGGACCTTTCACAAAGGTTGATGATAAAGTACCGGCTCCCAGCACACGCCCTTTGTACTTGCCACCACTGATGTTCATAAAACTTGCGGTCTCATATTGTTTCCGCTGATCTGGAGTAGCTCGCATAGCAGGAGGAAGAGTAGCTTGATGATCATCCCATTCTTTCATGACATGTTCAAGTTGTTCCTAAATTAAAAATCAAAAAATTAAAAATTTAATTAGTTAATAAGTAATATATAATAATTTAAAGATGTAAATATAATTATCAATATATAATAATTACCTGAATCGTTTTTGATAACGAATCAGTATACTCATTTGTTTGAGGATTAACATGAAGATAGCGATGTATCTCAGCTTGAGTGACCTCCCTTCCGAGTTGCTTTTCCTAAAATATATATTAAAATAATGTCAAGTTTATGGTGAAATGTGATGATTAATTGAATAAAAATTAATAGATATATATATATATATATATTATAAATAAATAATTAATTACCATATAATATTTAATTTCTCCAGCAGACATGGAACCTCCCTTATGAGTACTAGTACCCCTCTCAGATGCTCTATTAATCTTTGCTTTTTCTCTCTTCTGTTTGTAAGCATCTGTGTTCCACTTACTCCACAAAGCAGTCCAAACATTTTCACCAATCCAATTAGGTCGTTTTTCTTCGCCCTTATTACGTGCGTAAGACAACATAGATGAGAGACGCTTTGAAAAGCGATGGTCAAATGAAGCCATAACTGCGACATCATGCTCTCTTTTCCAAGTACATTTAGTCTGTTGTTTGTTTAAATTTAAAAAATATTAAAAATATAATTCAATTAAACAATCAAATGTATGTATATATAATTAATTAATTAATACTTAAATAAAATAATGTAATCACTTACTTTGAAGCAATGTAGAAACTGATCAACTTCCCTAAATTGAGGTGTCTTATCCTCTTTAATCTCACCCCAAGACAACCATGGCTTTTTGTATTTCTCTTGTATCACTTCAGCAATTGCCTTTGCAGATGGTTTAAAAGGAAGATATCTTCATAATTTACATGCAAATTAAATATAAAAATTAATTAATAAAATAATGTAACATGAAATGCAATAATAAAATATTTAACAATCATAGTTTACATACCCATCTCCTTCTGGAATTATGACAATGCGGTTGTAGCAATCAACACATCCGGGTTCCATTATTTCATCTAACGTATAAGGCTCTACTGGGACCTCCGGATATACAGGAATAGCTCCACCACTAGTACCAATGGTCGGCATCGGCATGAGAGATGGGTCATTAACAACACGTGGTCTCTCAACTTTTTTCTTACCACGTGATGTTCTGGATATTCCATGTATTGCCGCCGTTCCTGGTCCTCCTGATCCTCCTGAACCTCCTGAACCTCCTGAACCTCCTGATCCTCCTACTCCCACTGAAGCCATGTCTCTCTATATATATATATACATCCATATCCATACATATAATATAATATATGTGTGTATGTACAATTAACATAAGATTAATTATATGTAAATAATAAAGAAATAAAGAAATATACATAAATGCAGAAATAAATAAATAAATAAATTTTATACATAAAGAACTAATTAAAGAAATAAATAAATAAAGAAATATATATATATATATATATATATATATATATATAAATAGTGATATATCCATACATATATATAATAATGAAATATACATAAATATCGATATCCATACAAATTATATATATATATATATAATGCCTAATTTATTATCAGATGATTGTCCCGTATTTAAAAATGCCCTGATCGATGACCATATATATATATGGTGAATATCAATTTAATCATATAATAAAATATAATTATTTAATAAGATCGGAGAGGAATTTCATACGTACTCAATGTATGGTTTAACTTCAGTGCAGTTAATCAAAACGTGAACATGTGCCGCATTAAATACTTTGTCGCTTGGCCAGAAAATCGGAAAATCCCTACCAGCATGATGACCAGACAAGCAAAAAACTGATAAAGCATGTGGATGACGTATAACGCTATCAGTAGCGTTTCTTCCGTTAACTGGTGACAATGTTTCATTGTTGAAATAATGAGAACAAAAGTGTGTTGTTTCACGGTGTAGGTAAGATGAACAAATTGATCCCTCAACTCTAGCTTTGTTTTTCACCGACCGTTTTGAATAACCCATGAACCTATAATATTACAGAGATATGTATATAAGTTGAAGTATATTGAAATTAATTAAAGAGATGTGTATATATATATCACCTTTCAAATGGATACATCCATCTATACTGAACTGGTCCACCAAGCCTAGCTTCACTTGCAAGATGCACTGAGAGATGCTCCATCGAATCAAAAAACCCAGGAGGAAATACTTTCTCCAACTTACATAGAATTATCGGAATGTCATTTTCCATCTTGATTAGATCTTTATCAATGAGTGTTGAAGAACACAAATTCTTGAAATATTGACTCACTTCAATAAGTGGGTTCAATACATGTGTCGGTAAAGCACTAAAGGCAATAGGAAGTAAACACTCTAAGAATATATGACAATCATGACTTTTCATCCCATGCATCCTCCCATTTTCCACATCAGCACATCTTGCCAAATTCGAACAATAACCGTCAGGCGTCTTAAGCTCTTTGATCCAACGATAAACAGATTTGGCTTCATCATTAGATAAAGTGTAATTCGCACGAGGTTTTAGGGTCTTGCCGTTTTGTTCGACCAACAACAAGTCTGGTCGTCTGCAATATATACCTATGTCTTTTCTAGCTTTGTCATTATCTTTTGTTTTCCCTTTCACATTCATCACAGTATTAAAGATGTTGTCAAAGAAATTTTTCTCAATATGCATAACATCGAGATTATGTCTCAAAAGATTATCTTTCCAATACGGTAGATCCCAAAATATACATCTTTTTGTCCAATTATGCCATTGTCCGTAACCTTGTGGTTTAAGAGCCATACCATTAACAACATGTACCTTGGGCATATCTTTTACTTTATTCCAAACTTGTTCTGATGTCAATTTCATCGGGGGTCCTAGATTTTCTGCATATCCCTTCATAAATGCAGCTTTGTTCCTTCTAAATGCATGATCAGCAGGTAAAAACCTACGATGCGAGTCAAACCACGATGCCTTCCCACCAAATTTTAAGGTAAATGCTTTCGTATCTTCCATACAAATAGGACAAGCTAGTTTACCATGGGTGCCCCATCCTGACAACATCCCATAAGCGGGGAAATCATTAATGGTCCACATCAATGCAGCTCTCATCATAAAATTTTCTCTCCGAGCAATATCATATGTCAAGACACCATTCCACAACCTCTTCAAATCGTCAATCAAAGGTTGTAAATAAATATCAATACCAGTTGTAGGATTAGAAGGACCTGGTATCACAGCAGCTAAGAACATATATGGTTTAGACATACACATATCAGGAGGAAGATTGTAAGGAGTAACAATAACCGGCCAACAAGAATAAGGAGTAGACGATGCATGTATGTAAGGCGTAAATCCATCTGAGGATAATCCAAGTCTTACATTGCGTGGATCTGACGCAAAATTAGGATGTATTTGATCAAAGTGTTTCCATGTCTGACCATCAGAAGGATGTCGCAACTCGCCTGAATTTCTTCTATTCTCATAATGCCACGTCATCTTTCCTGCAGTTTGTATTGATGCAAACAGTCTTTGCAATCTTGATACAATAGGGAGGTAAAACATTGCTTTCCTTGGAATTGATTTTCCCCTACTTACCCTTGAGTTATTCCTTTGGTGATACCTTGGTTCTTGACAAAACTTGCATTCAACTAAGTTTGTATCATTCATACCAAATTCATTGTCATAATACAACATGCAGCCTTTAACACAACAATCAATCCTCTTGACACCTAATCCTAACTTTGACACTAACCGTTTCGCATCGTAATAACTTTGTGGCAAACCATCTCTCACAGGTGTTGCGTCTAGCATCATTTTAGTCATCAAATCCAAAGCTAAATCAGGAACATGAAATTGAGACTTTAGACCTAACAGTCTAATACACATTGATAACTTTGAGTTTGAAGAACCTTCAAACAATGGTTTATTTGTCTCTTTCAAAAGACCATAAAATCTCTAAGCTTCTTCATTGGGAAGTCCATCGGTATCATCATATTGATCTTCATTGAATGACAAATTAACCCCAACAGCATCCGAGATCATATCATTCATCGCCTCAAAGTGTTGATGGTTATAATAATCTATACCTAACATGTTAGTACTACTTGAAGGACCTATATTATAATTCTCCAAATATGTACTAGTATTAGGCGCGACCGGAGACTCTTCGCCATGATTAGTCCAAATCCAGTAGTTAGGCATAAATCCGTCTGCATACAAATGCACTCTTATTTCATCTTCACTTTTAAACCGTCTACATCGACATAAACAACATGGACATCTCATTCCCCCTTCATCTTGGACAATTTTTTGCACTCTCGCAAAATTGAGAAACTCTTCGACCTTGTTAGCAAAACGTTGTTTAAGACCCTTTCTTCCGGGAAAATTCCTATCGTACATCCAACTACGGTCTAAATCCATAGTTGCTATATATATATATATATATATCGATATTTTATATATTAATTGCTTTATTTTTCAAAAGCATTAATATAAATTTTGACATTTTTATATGTCAATTAGGGGAGCATGCATTTGCACACAATACAATAATAAAATATATACCAAATACAATAATAAAATATATATCAATACTATCAAAATATATCAATACTAACAAAAAAATAATAATTAAATAAACATTATATATATATATATATATATTAATTTGCCAACAATATAATAAATTATAAATAATATAATAACATATTAATACTTATAACAAAAAATAATAATTAATATGATAAATTTTAATAATGTTTTTAAAAATCAATCACTTTGATATATATGTCAATTAATTAGGGGATTATATATTAATTAATTTTCAAACAATATAATAAATTATTAATCAAGACTATATCATTATACAAACCTATATAAAATTTTAAATGATGTTTTTTTAAAAATCAACACTACTAATCAAGACTTATTTAAAACAAAAAAATAATAATATCATCAATTTTAATAATATTTTTTTAAATAACAATTATATTAAAACCACTATATTTAAATCGTGTGGTTTGAAACTTTAATTTATCATATATTAATATGTAAACAACATCATTACTATTTTTTTAAAAATAAATATATAAAACTAATCTAAATATATATATATTACTAATCTATATTTTAAAAATAACATATATATATATAAATATATATATACTAATCTAAATTTAAAATATATAAAATACTAACTTGAATGCCGAGTAGCGTCTGACTTTAAGCTTCCACTCACGTACGATGCTTGCAAGTCTTCGAAATAATTAACAAGCACTATAAAAATAAAAATCAATAACATTAATTAGTTATATCATATTAAAAAATAAAATTATAAATTAATTACATATATAATATAAATTACATATATAATATAAATTAATTACATACATAATATAAAATTAAACTTACAAAATTAATATGATGAGTAATTTGTAGAGAGAAGGAGGAGAGAATAGTAAGGTATAAGGTTTAGAGAGAAGATGTATTGTGAAAATGAAGTGGGAAAATGGGAGAGTATATATACTATTTGGATTGGGCATTTGTGGCGGCCTTGCCCGTCACAAAATCCAACGGTACTTTGCGTTTGTGGCGGCCTTGCCCGTCAGAAAATCCAACGGATACAAAGGAATTTGTGGCGGCCTTTGCCGCCAGTAATTCCAACGTCTCTTTCCAGTTGTGACGGCCTGAGCGGCCAGAAAATCCAGCTGGATTTGGGCGCCTTTTGTGGCGGTCTTGGCAGCCAGTAATGCCACGTCCCAATTCCATTGTGGCGGCATAGGCCGCCACAAATTCCCTGGTCCCATCAGCAATTTTGTGACGGATCTGGCCCTCAGAAAATTTATTTTTGTGGCTATAAAAGCCCTCACAAAATCCCTAAATAATTAATTGGATTTTGTGGCTGCCTAAGCCCTCACAAAATCACAACATTGTGATTTTGTGAGGGCTTAGGCAGCCACAAATTCCAGTTAAATATTTAAAAATTTGTGAGGGCTTTTTCAGCCACAAAAGATGACCAATTTTAATTTTAACCTTTGTGAGGGCTTTTTCGGTCACAAATTTGTGAGGGTTTTATTCGGCCACAAAATATTTATAAAGTTGGCCACAAAATGGAGAAATTCTTGTAGTGATGATGGACCAGCATGTGCAAAAGATGATGGACCAGCATGTGCAGCAGATGATGTACCCCCATGTGCCGTAGACGGAGGGATGATCAGAGGATGTGAAACACTCATGTACCATGCATAATAGTTTGTAGTGACCTCTCCAGGAAAACTCGCAACATGATATAGCCTTCGAAACGCCGATATAGATGATTTCATAGTAGTCTGCCACACCCAATCTATATTGTTCGACCTCGGAGGAACATCAGGAGGAATGCACTGAATACGACCAAATTGTCGAACACATCGCTCCGACAAATATGGAACTGAGACTCCACCAAATCGAAGATAACCAGAGAACATCGAAATGGATTCAAATGGATGATTAGCTTGATCATCATCATATGGTGTAAACACTACATCATCGAGCATCAATGTATCAAATCTCTAACGATAGGTCACTAATCCACCTTCAACTGCATGTTTTGCAGTCCACTTACATACTCTTGGAAGATGTGCAGGAACATCACCTTTATCCCCCCGCTTACAAATTCTAGGAAAGTGTTCGTAAATCCAGCACTGCAACATAAATAATAGAATAAATAATTAGTAAAATACATACTTAATTTAAATAATACAACTTAATAAATAAAATAATTAAATAAATGGATATACATGTAATAGAGTCATGTAACCTCCCAACTGTCGAGTGTCTTGGATAGCCCCATCTCCCATGTTGTCATAAAGGAAAACCAATGCCGCGGTAGCCCACATCGATCCAAATCAATAAATAAACTGATGTCTTCGCCTCCACACATGTATGTGTTTTATCGGCGAAAATAGTGTTGCCAACTAAATGCAATGGATACGTTCTAGCCGCACACTCAAATTGGTTAGTTTGAATGAGACGACTATATAAATCACGTAACTATTGCAATCTATATTGGGCACATTTATTAAAATTAATCTCAGCTAGAGATTCCTCCCATGTTGCACATAAGTACTCATGTGCATCTTTTGCAGCATTATTAGTGTTCATATTCACAGGTGCAGTAAAAAAATTACCATGGGGTGAGATATGAAGGAGAGTCGCAACGTCGTCTAAAGTAATAGTCATCTCTCTAACTAACAAATGAAATGAGTTGGTCTCTCTGTGCCATTTTTCAACAAATGCGGAGATCAGACCAGCATCAACCGTAGTGAGGTAGGCCGAAGACAGATGTAGCAGCCCAAATTTCTCCAATGCTCTACAGGATCTGACACAAGTACTTCGGCAAACTTCTTCAACTTCAATCCATGAGTAATAACTTTTAACGATCCACGATCCTCCGAGTAATTACATAAACAACTTAAATTGAATTAATAATTGAACAAATAAATTTAAATAAACAATTAATTAAATAAACTTAAATAAATATTTAAATAAATAATTAAATAAATAATTGAATAAATATATTTAAATAAACAATTACTTAAATAAACTTAAAGAAATAATTACATAAATTGAATTAATAATTGAATAAATAAATTTAAATAAACAATTAATTAAATAAATTTAAATAAATAATTAAATAAATAATTGAATAAATATATTTAAATAAATAATTACTTAAATAAACTTAAAGAATAAATTGAATAAATAGATTTAAGTAAACAATTAATTAAATAAACTTAATTAAAGATTTTAATAAATAAATTTAATTAAACAATTAATTACATAAACTTAAATTAAATAAATTGATTTAATAATTGAATAA